>VZTJ01002871.1:432487-458887 GCA_013397795.1 Orthonyx spaldingii | reverse complement strand
TTTTTTTTTTTTTTTTAAGATGCACAGATGCATTCTCAATGGAAACAGTTGAAGGCAAAAGGAAATGATAGCGAGAGCGCATCACATCCAGGCTGCTTTCCCAGCAACACTCAGAAAATGAGAGGCTGTTATGAAGTCTGTGCTCCCTTGTGAGCTCTTTGCTACCTTGGATGACCTCTGTCAAGTTATGCGCTCATTCAGCACTGCAGCCTGTCTGTAACAGAGGCTAATGACACTAAGCCTGCTGGATAAATCCATGTGGGATTTGTGACTGTGCAATGCACAGCATTTCAAGGTATACAGTATGACAGTTTGACAGTATCAGTGACAGGGGTAAGACTGTGAAGCTGTTTCAAAAAATCTTAGAAAAATCCTGCTTATAAGTCTCCCATTGCTTCACAGTGAGATAAAAGAATTATATTTAATACTCTATTTTAATGTAAATAAATGTACTGCTTCCAGTAAAGACAGCACATGGCTGATTTTTTTATTCTTTCAGGGATGCCTTTGGGATTTACCTACTATTTAAAAAAAAAAGAAAAAAGAAAAAAATGTGTTTTGATGACGATAGTAGGTGGTATATTATCCAATCTCTGGAGTAAATTGTACTAACACAGCCTTGCCAAAGTAACCAGAAATGCCAATTTTGCCCATTAGCACCTCTAACACCAGTGGTGGGTTTCAGGCTGTGGTGCTTTGGCAGAAAGAGCTCAACTCAATGAAGCAAAGCCCCAAATCTCTTCTGGGGAAGCAACACTCTGAGCTGCTATGCTGCTTACCTTGGAAGAGGAGCTACAGGCACTGCTGGTGTGCTCATGGCAGGACCTGAGAGCATAAGAGTGTCAAACATATTGCACACTGTCTCCATTTCTTGGGAGGGCTTATGTACAAGGTGTGCATGGAGTGGAAGGGGGAATATGAGTCCTTGCATCCAAGACTAGTTTCAATCTATTGTGGCATAGACAGAAGAATTTGATGTGCTCAGCAGAAAATATGTGGAAGAAATGCCTAATGCAAAGACAAGACAAAATGTGCTGAGGGGGTGTGGGGTGTGGGTGTGTGGAATTAATTTTGACATACATGCTTAAATCAAACAGCCCAGTGGTTACAGCGCTGGTTCAGATGTAATCTGACTTTGGTCAGATCTGGCTGAAAATCCAGTTACAAAAGGCAATTTCTCTCCCCCTTTGGCACTACCTGCCGGCATAGTGGGGTCTGGGGGCACAAGAAGGTGTAGGGGTGCTGTGAGATGTAAGTGCCAGGCAGCACAGGGCTCGCCTGCTGCAGGTACTCGTGGGAGAGTACAGAAGCTGCCCTGCAGGTTCAGGACAACCATCTGCAGTGTAAATGTGTTTTAACAACCAGAGAAAAACATCCTACATCACATGGCTGGCATCGTGTGGGAGCTCCACAAAAAAGCAGAATTCAAATCCAGCTCTCCAGCCCTGAAAATTGCTGCTTTCAGCATCAAGCCAGTTTTCTCCTCCCTCTGATGCTAGCATGTTCTCCAAGTCAGAGCCATTTGAGTGAGGCAGGGTAGGAAGAAAAATAACCACAACAGAATAAAATATATGTATATGCAGGGATGCATAGATATATGTGAATACATGCATCTATATGATTTGGATGGCACATACACAAGGGTTTTGCGTAAACAAGATCTTTTAGGATTGCAAAACAACATATTTTTCCTTCGTGTCATTCTTAGAAAATGTTAGTTGAGGTTTAAAAAAACCTCCATCAGTCTGAAACAGACAGGCAACACAGTAAAATCAATTCTAAGTGATGCAAATTGGCACAGTTATTTGAATAGTGTTATAGGCAGACATAATAATTGTTGCCGCCTGCCTATATTAAAACGTTTCTGCTATACAAAGCCTCCCATGAGCTGCAGTTCTCCTTTCTTTTAAGTAGTTGTCTAAGCTTGTTTGCTATTTATGGTAAAACAATACTGAACATTTTGCTGTCGTGTGGGGTCACAGGAGAAACATAATGACAGACAAATGAAAGCACAGGCAGACAAAACTGAAGGGTCAGTGTATAGATGTCTGACATTATATCTGGCTGGAAATGATTCCAAAAGTCAACATATGCAAGTACTTAAATGTGGCTTATATTTTCTCTTTGGTCCAGGGCCCTGACTTCCCTAACAGCAAACACTCGCGAACACACCATCTGTTGTTGAAGAGTGAGCAGTTTAATGAAGAGGATCAGATTCTTTCCATCTCACTTATTCCTTGGTGCCCGTTCCATTTTCTGGACAGTTGTCTGCAAGTAATACAGAATTTCCTTTGGTTTCCTTGAGCTGTTTTTCAGACTCTTAGCTCATTAGACTGGTGATTTGGGATGCAATCAAGGATGTCAAATGCATTTTATGATTTTTAAATAATTTTTTTAAAAAAAGAAAGAGACCTAATGGAATCACTCAAATATTATTGTCAGAGTAGCTGTAGAGTGTTTTAAAACCAAAGGTGTAGCATCAGCAACAGCAGTGATACATGCATGTACCTGTGCATACGCAGCCTCTGTAGTCACCTCAACTCAACTTCCATCAATCCGTCAACAAAGGGACGTGATACTGGTGTCCCTGTGTCCTTCTTCATCTGGAACATTTCTTCTGAGCTCTGGGACCACGATTTAGGGTACATCTCCCACAGCACATTCCCCACTGGAATGACCCAGATTTGTCATATCTTGTGGGCTTTTGCCTTTCTCTGGCTAAAAGGTTTCACGTCCTTTCCCTGCAGTTTTCCAGTGCTCCTTTCCCACCACCAACCTGCCAGGAGGGAAAGGAGGACTTTTGCTCCAGGACATCATGATCCTCATCGAAGCTTTACCCAGCCAGCAGCCACATCAGCAACCAAGCAAGGAGCCCGTGAGCAACCAGAGAGGCTTAATTTCCATAAATCCAAGCCATTTATTTCTCTAACCCCATTGCACAGCTGAAGAAGCCTGACAGTCCAGGTGAAGCAGCAGAGGCTGCTATATTCCATCCCTGTCAGCTACTCCCTGTGGCCATTTGGCCTTACACTGTGTTTGTGCCAAAGAAAATGCCAGCAGGGACCACATCCAGGCAAAGCTATAACTGGATCAGTCCTTAATTTTTGAGATTAAGGTCCTCTCATGTCATTGTCACCATGAAATAGGGCCTCAGATGTGGCCCTTTACACAGTCCAGTTGGGTTAACATTAGTATGGAGGAACTGGGAATCCTGTTGGTCATAGCAGCATTGATGGGAATGTATGGTTTGGTGGCATAAGGGAAATGAAGCTCAGAGAATAACTGATATCTCATCCTAATTAATGCCCATGTAGCGAGTCCTGCAGTGAAATGAGACATAGGACTCACCTCCCTTAGCCCTAAGCAGCTCTGGAGAAAATGTTCACTTGTCAGAGAAACAATCACAAGGGAAGAAGCACAGTTAACTCACCCACCATGAGCACTTTTCTTTTAACAGAAAGACCTATCTTTTGTCGGAGGGCACAGCATTTTCCAGAGGATGGAAACTCCAAGGTAGTAATTGCCTGATTCTTCAAATTAAAAATCAGAGGGTAAGAATGAGTGTCAGGGGGAAAGACAACGTCTCGCTCTTTAGCAAAAACAAGAGACATGCCCATGTCTCTGCACAGCTGAGTTCCTGATTTAGGTGACAGTCTCAACTTTGAGCTCCCAAGCTGGAGGTTCGTCTGGTATTGCTTCAATGTCCCTTATAGATAAAAGCCATGACCAAAGTCTAGAGAGCTCAAACACTGGCCTTTGGCCTGTATTTGTGCCAAACTCTCGCATCTTGTAAGATCACTAGGAGGAAATATAGATATCACAAAAAACTGTTAGGGTAAGAACCAAAAATTCCAGTCTAGACTGGAGTCTGCTGCAGGCTAAATCACTGACAGCAGAGAGAAACAAAGGTCTAGGAGGAATAAACAAATAGCAACTGTGATTTATTGAAGACTGTTCAGGAAACATTGCTGTAAATTCTTTCTCATCTTGGATGAGTTAGCTAGAGACGTTTCCTCTCAAAGCCTATGTAGATCCAAGAACATCACTAGGAAAATCCCAGAATTACTGACTGTACTTTAGGTGCCTATTTGGCTTTTTCTTCAAAAAGATGTTAGTAGCATCACCAGTTTTGGACTACACATCTGGAAGGCCAGCTGTCTATTGCTTCTTTGATATTCAGTTCATCAGAGATGCAAGTGCTCACACTGTGCCATCTCATGTTTTGAAAAATACATCGATGTCCTTTGTGGAAAAGGCAAAAGATCAGAGGAGACAGGCAATTTGTAGAAGACCAAAAATGCAATAGGCGACGGTAGGGATTTGGGGATTTGGCTTGAATTAAGAGTAGGGGAAATACTGCTATGTAGCAAAGAATATCGCAGCATGCAGGCAGAAGGTGATATAGAGTTGAGGAAGCTGGCATGCTTCTGGAATTTGGATGCAAGAAACAAAGAGTGCAGAAAAGGACACTCATAAACATGAGACTGAGCCAGCAGTGATAAGCAGGGAAGTGTTTTGTTGAGGGAGGGGGAACAAGATTACAAGTAAAGCAGATGGTGGCTGTGGAGGGCAGAATACTATTCTGAAGCCAGAACATTACGTTTTAAGATATTTTTCATGAAAGTATCCTTTCACTAAGATATCCAGCACTGTGGAAATTAATGTTCAGATAATCTATTTTGATAGGGATGCAATGGACGTAGAAAAGGGAGTTTGCAACCACATGGGGGAATCAGGAAATAGTCCTAACAGACTGAAATATCACCTTATTATGCATGTGGATGATTCTTACTGGTAGGTATCCAATAAGGTGGTGGTGAAGCTGCAGAATATTTCTTACAACAGTGCTGTATCCCTTTCACAAACAGGCAGTGCAAGGAAAGGCTCCAAGGACAAACGTGCCCCAGCACAATCCAGAGGACTTGAGTCTTTAGGAGAAATCCAGGGAGACAACACTCACCTGAGGATTAGCCATGAGGGTTGTATCTACGTCAAAATAATGTTGTTTCTATGTGATTGTGACTGGTGTTAGATAAAGAAGGGTTTAGCAGCTTGGGGTTGTTAATTTAACATTTGCATAGCCGAGAGCGAGGAAAGAAACATGATATGGTGCAATTTATTATTAGAAACCACAGCAAGGTATTCAGTTTGGGGGAGTTTCCCTTCTTGTCACTTGTTCCTTACCCTTGTTAGTTCCTCTTTCCACAGTCACATGTTCCCTTCCCACTCAAGGACATGATTTTCAGCCTGAGCTGTGCTGCTGATTTTACAGTCACTAGACCGTGCTCGGTTTCTGGTGTTACTCTGCTTCTTTCCATCACTACAGAGCTGCCTGCCAGAGACAGAACTGTTGTTTGCAATCCACAACCATGAAATAATGACCACGAAGGGGGCACAAAGATGCTCAAAGGGCTGGAGCACCTCTGCTATGCAGACAGGCTGAGAGAGTTGGGGTTATACAGCCTGGAGAAGAGAAGGCTCCAGGGAGACCTTAGAGCAGCTTTACAGTGCCTAAAGGGAGCCTACAAGAGAGCTGGAGAGGGACTTTTGACAAAGGAATGCAGTGATAAGACAAGGCGAAATGGCTTTAAACTGAAAGAGGGCAGGTTTAGATTAGATATTTTGAAGAAATTCTTTACTGTGAGGATGGTGAGGCACTGGGACATGTTGCCCAGAGAAGCTGTGGATGCCCCACCCCTGGAAGTGTTCACGGCCAGGCTAGATGGGGCTCTGAGTAATCTGGTCAAGTGGAAGGTGTCCCTGCCCAAGGCAGATGGGGTCGGAACTAGATGGTTTTTCAGGTCCCTTGCAACCCAACAATTACATGATTCTATGATTCTATGACTTTGGCTTGCAGGACATGGCAGTTACTTTTGAGGGAAACTTTTCAGGTAGAAACAGAATTTGAGGGGGAAATGCCAGAACTTACACAGCTGGGAAATGACCAGCGTCATGGTCTTTTGGGTAACAGCATCCATTGAGGCAGCACATTCCTGTCTCTTTTTTCCTTCCAAAAGTTTTTCCACACCTTTTATTCCTACCAGTCTTCTCCAAGAAGACGCTGGCAATTATTCTTAAAAACAGAAACTCACCTTTTTCCTCTCCTTCTCTCTTCTTTTTAAAAAGAAAGTTTTTTCCTCCTGTTGTAGCACAGGCATTTTTCACCCAGGGAATAGAACAACTGTGGTCATGTACTTCGTCATCCCCAAGGGCGGTTCAAATGCACGTCTCTCCTAGGGCTGGAGAGCTCTCCTGATAAGGCTGTGAAGCGCCACTTCCAATGTGCTAAATATAAAGACCCTGCATGTGCCCTCCAAGAGCATACACGGTGTTGTCAGTGGGTTCCTCAGGCAGAGTGCTCTCAGGCCACTCCAGTATTGCTTCACTTCGTGGATCTCAGAGAGGGGAAGAAGGAAGTCAGCTGCTCAAACCACAGCAGAGCTGAAGGCATTTTAAAAAAATTCCAGTTCAAACAGTGACCTAAGCAAACAGTTTCAAGGTCACACACGGACACCTGGTGTGTCAGTGTACCTTCAGAGCCAGTTTGCTGCTGGGCATGTGCTTTTTGCATTGCCCTTCTGGAACTTCAGCTTCTGAAGCAAGACTTGGTTTGGCTTTGTAGCACAAGTCCAATTTTTGGCTGTGTCTCTGTGCCTGGTTTATTTCAATCATCAATACTGCTTGAATGAGAGTCCTCTATTGACTATTTATAGTTCTAAACAAGGAAAACAAATACTGTCTCTTCAGATGAAGTGCCAATGTCTCTGTAATTCCCGCAGTTGTAGTGTTATGATTGGAATTTGGTGCCAGATGCATGGATTCCTCAGACAAACAGACTTTCTGGCAGGAGAAAGGAAGATCTGGCTCTGGCAAGCCTGTTTATGCAAAAAGTTTCCATGTTACTGGCTCGTGTTACCTGCATTGGCTTGATGTGAAGAAGCAGAGAAGCCAGACACCAACTACTGGATAAAACAGAGCTGGCACACCTAGTTATTCCTGTTGGAACCACTAAGTGATCCTGACAGGGTAGCTACAGACAGTCTTATTTAGGCATCCCAATGGTGAGAGGGAAGATCATTTTATACTGATTTTCATGGTTTTTTGCTGCCAGAGATGGTGCCCTTGGTACTCCAGACAAGGCACAGAAAGAGGTGGCGGATAGTGTGTGTGTCATCCTCACTGGACAGGATTGGCCAAAGCAAGTCAGATTGTTTCCTGGAGCAGAGTGTATGTGAATAGCTGCTAGAAGAAGAGTGGTTGGCTTCAGAGCCTGGATTCCAGAAATCACTGGTGAGAGAACAGAAGAGTCGTCAGGAATAAGGAAGGGTTAGCAAATAGCAGACATGCTAAATCAGGTCACTTGGGAGTGGGTCAAAGTGAAGGCAGAGAAAGGCATCAGCTTTCAGTATCAGATTGATTACCCACCCACCCCAGCCTCCAAGCAGCTGAAATGAATTCTGTCCTGTAGTTGATGAGAAATCAGCAAGTGACCTGTTACTAAGCTCTGGGAAAGCTGGTATGGTCTGTTTGCTTGACCTTTTTCTTTCATGAACTTGGCATATGCATGAGTGCTTTGAAAGTTTGCCGCTGGCCAGCCCCTGCAAGTCCCCTATCCTGGCATGAACCAGAGGTCATGCTGAACCCTGCTCACCACCCCTCAGCACCCAGGAGCACCAGCTCCATTCACTCTTATGGGTCCCTTGTGTCCCACTCTCAGATGGAGAGAGTTTTCAGAGTTGTCACAATTCGTGTTTTCCTACTACTGCACCAACCAGCAACTCCTTTAGTCGGGGCTCTGAGAGTCCCTCCTCAACATTCCTCCTGACGCCTCTTCCTAGCTCACAGCACCCTTTGCAGGAAACTAGTAAGACACAGAAACCATGATAGCTTTTACCACCCAGTACTTTTGAAGGTCATGTTGAACCATGGGGTTCCAGCTGGTGGTTTACCTTGCAGAAGTGTCATGCTCAGGGCTCCTTGCAGACAGGGAGGTTTGGCTGTGGCCTGTGTGGAGATTGCTCCAGTGGGAGTTTCCCTGGGGAATTACTGGCCTGGCAGTGGATTGCCTGCCCCAGCATGTCTCATCTCTCCCTGGCCTGGCCCTCTTCTGCCTCTCCTAGTCTGCGTCCCACCCAGCCATTCATGCTGACGGTTAGTGGTGCTCCTGCCAGGCCACCTGTCCCACGGGAAGCCACAGCCCCGGACCCCATAGCAGGAGCCCCCACCCACGCTTTCTCCAGCAAAACTGCACTCAGGCCCTGCCTTAGAAAGTCCACCTTTCTTCTAACAGTGTACAGCGGTTGTGCTTTTTTTCCCTCTACAGTTTTACTTTTTAAGCCCATTTGTCTGTTGCTACTTTCTGTTTTAACAGGCTCCAGCTGGCTGAATCTGAGGGAACAAAGTGATTGAAGCATTTTCCTGGCACTAGAGCATTCTTTCACTGAAAAGAGTGGTGGTGGTGGTGATTCCAGAAGGATGTTTGACCAGGCATTACTGAAGCTAAAATTTGTCAATTCATAATTTTAACACTCCATGGAGTTTGTTGTTCAAAAGCATACACAGGAAATCTGAGCTGTTATTTTCCCTGTCTTTGATCAACATGCCAGTGTGCTGCTGTGAAGTGAAACAGCGTAGGCTGACAGATGAGAATTTCCCCCAAGGGCATTCTCCTAGGAAGGCAACACTGCTGATTTAGCAAGGAAATAAATCTATATGAATGCTGCTGTGTACATGCTTTTATGGCACTTGAGGAAGAAATCAAAATAATTTAAAAATACAGAAGCCTTCATTCTACGGTTCTTTAGCATTTGAACATTTGTACGTAGCTTGAAATGAGCAACTATGAGCTGGAAGATGGAGCTGTGCCTTTGTAACAGCTGTAGCTTGGAAAATCTCACATGCTGCCTTTGGAGCCCCTCATCAAGTGAGCTCTGCATAAACAGAGACTTTGGTGCAGCAAGGGGAAAATGAAAGCCAGGGAAATACCAGTGGAAGTCTAGGACTTCACATCCCTGCCTTATTTATTAATAACACTCAAGTGTAACTACTTTAGTAGAATCTATCTTCTCCACTTCTCCTACATGTAACCCTCTCCCCACAGGGCTGCTCTTAAATGTTCTGCCCTCAGGAGGTGCACGTCACTAGCAAGGCTCTGGCTGTTGAATTGACACAGCAAGTCATATTGTCTCCACAGGTGCGTTTTTCCCATTTAGGTAGCTGTGGTGGAAATTTGAGACTATAGCCCTTTAAAGTGACATTGCACACACCCAGTGGGATTACTGCAGCTGCACTGCAATTCTGAAGATAAATAAAAACTGAGCGTTCCATGAGTTTTCTTGCCAAGTGGTACCAGCTTTGGGTAGCAGATATTGGTACAGGAGCTGACTTAGGTGTGAGAGGTGCCAAACGAAGCTTTGTGATCCATGCTCCTGCCCCGGAGGAAGAAGCGTAAAGGATACAAACTCCAGTTACTCCCACAAACTGTGCTGTTGTTTTCTGGTTTGGCTGTTGGGTTTTTTTCCCCCCTGCCATCCATTACAACATTCAAAGCATCTTAGGAGAAAGAATAGCACTTCAACAAACAAGACCTGACTTTTTCTGCAGTATGACTAAATGCCATGTGGAGTTCAAGATTTCCTATTGTTTCTTTTACACTCTTCACAGCACTCAGCAGCTCAAGTGGACCAGTTACTCCTTGTAATAAAGTGTACTCAACCTATAAACACTGAGCAACACAAGGCACAGCAGCATTGGATGATTGAGAAAAACTTTCCTAGCAGAGCATGATCAACTACATTTCAAACTGCTGCTGAAGAAAGAAGTCTGTGAACAAATCAAAGCTGCTCTTACATTGTTTTACATCCTATTTCTTCTTACATATAAACCAAGTGAGGCTTTTATGGTTATTTACAACACTTGGAAGAGGTGAGCTGCTGCTCAATTCTCAGAACAGGTAACATAATGTCATTAAAAGAAACCCACAAAGTCCACCAGCCTTCACCTGTGCTGCACGCTCTGCTTTGCCAACACAGAACCAGGTTCCCAGCAGCTTCTGGCAGAGTCTGCACCAGGCCAGGCTCCTGCCTGGACGCAGACCTCGTAGCTTGTGCCTGGTGCCCTGCACAGCTTTTCAGCACTAAACAGGGTATGTTTACAGAAATCACAGGCTTTGCCCAAATTCCACCATTGCCATATAAGCAGTCTCAAACTCTACCTTGATTAGAGTTCTAACTACTGGAATTATTTTTACTAGCAAGGTCTAATTACACAGTCAATTTAATTACAAGGACCTAGAGTTCATGCTTGCCTATTTTAACAGCTTGATCATGTTGCATGCTTTAAATCAGATTCCTGTATTAACATCTATTTATATTAATTTACAATCAATTTCAGCCAGCTGCCATAAGATAATGGATTAGATGTTACTAACATAATTTGGTTGTAATCTTGGGAAGCAAGGAAGGTTTACTCAAGGACTACTGTATGCTGGTACAGTAGCTGGACAAGTGTTTTCTCTGAACACACTTGTACACCCAACTCCTTCCTTGTTGTGGCAGAGTACGCCCTGTAAGTGTTGAAGCACCATCTCTTCAATGAAGTGAAAGGAGAATTTTAAGTCAGCAAGTCTGAATAGCTCCAATAAAAAAAAGACACCAACACATCTGTAATTAAGAACTTGCTAGACAGGACTGCTGAAACTCCAGCTCTCTAGTCTCAAGCTGCATTAATTTCTCAGTCCCCTGGAATATACTGCACAGATTTGGGGCAATTTACTGTAGAAAATTTTCTTCACAAAGTCAGTTCTGAAGGCTATGTTAGTTTGAATATGTCAGCTGTTTTAAAGCTCACTCTCTGTAACAAATATCAGTTTTCTTCCCTTCTTTTCATGCACATGAGAAAACCTCATTACCTCAAACATGACAAAATATTCAAGACTGTAAACACAAAAATACTGCATTGTGTTTTCAGTTCAGTAATGCCTCAGATGAATATCAGAACAAAATCAGTCTTAGCAATAACACAGATTTTTAAAGTCCTTTATTAATCTGAATATAAAAAAGACAGAAGCTGCCTACAATATAGGACAAAGCTCTTGCTTCATGAGGAAACAAAATTTTCTTTACAAAGTGAAAAAATAAATACCCTCTTAGAGTAAGGTTTATATGCTAATGTGTCATAAAAAAGTAGAGTTTTAATATTTTGACAAAATGTCTGTGCAAAGAAACAGATGCATAAACACACATTACTGCTACATTAAGGCAATATGAAAAGTATAGTCAGAAAATTTCAGTAAAGTGACAGTGTACTTTTCTAGCTTTGATTAAGCCAGTATTGCACCCAAACATAGTCTCCAGTTCCCTCTGTACCCTGGAGAAGACACTAGGAAACCAGAGCCCAAAATGCCCAACTAGGGGGGTGGAAATCAAAAACATTTTATTGGGTAGGTCATTTTCTGCTAAAGATGCTAACTGAAGAAAGTATTTAAAATGATACACAACCCTTAAAGATTAATGGTGCATGTTTAATAGTTTAAAATCAGTCTTCAAAAATAAAGCCAACTTGAAGGGCAGCTGACTGCAGCTCTGAAGACCACCAGCCAAAAGTGGACTGTGGGAAGCTTGGGAGTACCCTGCCCACTGAGAGCTTTAATTGAAGTCCTGTAGCAGTGCTTCTAAAGGACACTGCCAACCACAAGACTTTCCTGACCCACCCTCAACACTTGAAGATGAACAATCTTGTCCTCGCTTTCCAAAGCTATTCTCTCAGAATTGTCTTCTACTTAATAGAATTCTGAGTTAAGCACAGCTGCTTAGTGAAGCCTTGTAACTTCAGTTTAAGAACTAATTTTTTTAAAAGAGTTCTCTCCTCTTAAAAGCAGTTTACTAAAAGCAGAAGCTATGAGCCTTACTAAACTGGTATGTGTAAAAGCAAGTCTGACTATTAAAATAAATGGTGCAACTGTACTAAAAAGGATTTAGAGCATGTAAAAGAAAAGGCTGCATTGTTTTCGCTGGGTACATCTGTATGTGTACACCACATTTCTCCAGGGTTACTGAGCTTTGTAGCAACACTGCCGTGCTACAAACTTATGGATCATTCTTTAAAGTAACATGAATCAATTACACTTCTACTCTCAGAAGATGTCCCAAACCATTTTGGACATGCTGAACAAAGAATATTTATGTTTAAAAATGCAGTACTTTTTGCTTTTGATCATGGATAGGTGCCAGAGTGATTGCCTTCTTCACAATCAATGGTTGCATTTCTTATTAGTGCAGTTTAAAGAGTACATGATGGGTTTAAGGTGTTACGTAGATCATATCACAGTCAGATTGAGAAGACTGGTGTGGGTTGGCAAGTACACATGCTGGACATGCTCCACACGAGATCTGCAAACAGGACATGACTGGAAAGGAAAAACATTGGGAAATTAGTTTACTTGGTATTTTGAGAGTCTCTGCACTTCCTGCAGACTTCATATACACACAAACAGAGCACTTTTTCTATCATCCCATATTTAAGACAGGGTGTGGTGAGAAGCATGCAGCTCTTTCTTAGCCTTGCCACAATACATTAGCACCTCATCCAGACAGAACACTCTCTGAAATTAGTGCAACACAAACAAAATTTTAGTAGTTTTACTTACTAGAACATCAACACAAACATATTAATCCATGCCCACTAAATACACAAAACCCACACCATCCACACAACTTGGTAACTCAGAACTTAAGGGCACTGCATTTACCTGTAGCTGGGAAGCACAGGACTTGCAGCAAACTGTGTGGCCACAGGGACAAAAGGTTGAATTTATCTCTTCTTCACAACACACCATACAAAGCATGGACTCCTTCAGCTTTCGCAGCTTCTCTTGCAGGGCTTTTGTCTGTTGGCAGCTGAGACCCTCACAGTTGTCACAGTTCATGCTGCTTTCCGAAGACTTAAGGGGGGAACTTGGTGGGGTTTGATCACTTCTTGAAACAAGATCCACAATGCCAGCATTATAAAGAGCTCTCCTTGCATGATCATAAACTTCTTTTGATGTTCTTTTAATGTCAAAGACGTATTTTTTGCCAAGATTAATGTTTTCATTCAGAAACAGAGATGCTAAATGACCCTTTAAGTCTCGACTATACTGCATCATGACAGCACTGGTGACAGTGTCACACCTATAAAGCAATAGGACAAAAGCAAACTTGGTTAGCTAATACCAATAGACCCATCCTACACTAATTTGTTCCCAAAACTGAAGTAACAGCACTGAAATGGAAGCAAACGAAACAGTCTGAGGTAATATTTAAGCCCTTGAATGATCTTTGCATGACAACTCTACTTTGAAAAGTGTAAAATGGAAAGTGACAATTACTTTACATCTTCAAAATCCAAAGTGTCTGGTATGATGGAGTCAGTCCACAGAAGGGATTTAAAGAATTATGCTAACACAAACAGCAAACACTTGCTTAATCCACAGTTCAGCTTGGCAACACCTTTGCATGGCATTTCCAAACACTGCCTTAAAGCATTCCAGATGAGAGGCTTTGGCTCTCAAATTTTATAATAGAGTCAAGTAATATTTTTAACCCAATTTCCACCCAGTACTTTATATATTAGTATTACGTCATTCTGAAGGCAACCAGAATGAATGCAGTGTAGAGAATTGAGGCATTTGTATTTGCCACTGTGCATTTCAGCTACCCTAACCATGCTTGTCACATATTTCAGTGATACAGCTGAATCTGCAGAAGCCTATTAAGGCATATCACTTCTCTAGGCAACATAGGAAAGGAAACACAGACACACAACATAACGACTACAGCCTCACAGGGCCTAAGGTCCAAGATCTAAGCTTATGGTCAAATGCTATTGCCAAACTAAAACTCTGCATAAATTAAAATCAGAAACTGTGAAGGACAGCAGAAATTACAAGCAGCGACACAGAACAAAAAGTAATCGAAATTGGTATGTAGTAGTTAATTTTAAGAAACCGCTGCTAAGTGTGTTTGACAGCCAGTTTTACTGATCAGTGTTGGACACTGCAGCAGGAATTAAAGGGGGGTGAAAAACTGCCCACCAACAAATGAGTATAGCAGCCCTACCTCAAAGAACAGGACGAGACAATGGAGAGCTGCTGGCATGAAGCAAAACCCTGAGCATGTGAACAAGGACAGGGGAACTGTAAGAAGGTTTAAATATATGGGATGGGAAGGTGGCAGACAGATAACAATCAAGGGAGCCAAATAAAGGATCTACACATTCTGAATGACAGGATCTTCCCCATTGCTCTCATTCTCCCTCTTACACAGGAACAAAAGATGTATGTATTGTTTATTAAGTATCAAGGAACATAAAAAGTTTATACGCCAAAATGCTGTAATTCACAGTGGAAAAATTTTGCTTACTTTTCTTGTTACTCCCACCCCACAAAATGGAAAGCAGCAAAAACCTGTTCAGCTTCTGGATTTAAGAGGAAAGGAGAGGCTGCAAAGACAATGAAATGTTGCAGAGTATTTCCAAAGTGCAGTGAGGCTGCTGGCTGCTTAAGCACTTAGTTCAACCACTGGAGAAGAGCAGCAGCATACGACTCTAGGGGCAATACTGACCTGTAAAATGCATGTGTCTCTGTAATTGCTCTGTAGAGTCCACTTGCTGCCCTGGTACTGATCATCTTAAACAAGACAACCACACTATTACCAGACTCCTTGGTAACAGTCAGATATACATTCTTCCCAGACTGAGTTGCCATTTGAACCACAGGATAAGAAATCCTATAAATTAATATTAAAAAAAGAAAGGTTATTTTGGTTTTAAGGATAAGGGCATTTTCCACAAACTACTAGAGTGCATTTTTATCAGAAGCTACAATGATTTCTGACCTTAGTCAGCAATGCTGATTAAAGATGCTGCCTCCAGAATATATATAAAAATCAAGAGTATTAAGGTCACTTGTTACCGGGATTACAAGGTAGTGTCCTCAGACCCTACATCCCAATAGTCACTTTTAGTAATTCTCAGAGCAGTTTTGTGTATTTGTGTGAAAACTAGAGGCATGCTCAGTATCTATGAAAAATTGATCATGCAAATGGTTCCAGAAAACACATACCTGTTAATTGGACTGAAGTCATCTTTACAGATGGATATGCCTTCAGGTCCAACACCAATAAGGAGTTTTTGCCCTTCACTGTCTCTCACTGAGTGCCACTCTACTCCATAGTTCTCCAGTGTCGTAACAATCTGTAGAATCTGGTATTCAGCAGATGCTTGACTTAGGCCTTCTAGCTCCTTGTGCTTTGTAATAATGCTGTTGATAAAAAGATTAAGGATAGGTGAATTAACTCAAGTATCTGCTGTTACTGTTAGCAGCTTGTTTTAACATGGGTTTTTAGATGACCTAGTTAAACAGATTAGTAAATGTTCCCGATCTGCTTTATCTGTCCACAGATTTCCAGCAACTGTGAACTGGAAATAGTTGGGAATTACCAAAACATCCTGAGAATACGAAGGAGAAAATACTGTGGATTTGCTCAGAAGTGAAAAAGCTACATATAGTCATGGCTTTCCAACTAACACCACCAGCCCCAGCATATTTCCCTGAGCTACCACTAAGTTCATACTTAAAAAAACACTACAGAAAAGTATGACATGCTGAATCTTTCCTCATATTCAGGAATTGAGCTATGAAGGCATTTCAGAATTCTGTTTACTTTTCAGAGTAAGGGTACTAAGCCAGATAAATTCTTTCATTCACAAGTGTAGGTCTAAGATATAATTTAAATACACTGCTCCAGGTACTTGGCTCTATCTGTATTGCCCCAGGTACCAGCATTTTCACAAGAAGAAAACAAACAAACCAAAAAAAACATGTCATAACTGAGCTCAAAAATTTAACTGAAATCAGAACATTAAACATTCAGGTTGCATTTTGATCTCCAAAGCTATTATTGTTAAATTACTGCTTTACACTATAGCACCAGCAATTAAATGCCTAACAAAATCTTCTGCTGTTTGTCTCCAAAAAGAAGACTAGATCATTGTGCTTTTTACCTCTCCAAAATGGTAGTGGTGAGCTCTTTTGTACACAACTCTTCATAATTGTACTTGGCAGTGTTCTGGTTATAATCTCCAAATTTCATCTGTGCCAACAATGCACTAAGTTCAATTGCCTGCTCTGAAGAACACTGAAGATTACCAGCAAGAAGATCTTCTTTTATATGCAAGAAAAACATATGCCTGCAACACAATCAGAAACATTTGCTTACACAAATCGCTACATGACATCTGTAAACAAGACATGGAACAAGTAACATCTCAGCTATGTTTGGTAATCAAGAATTTGGAATGAATGTACCAAGTAGATAAAGTCTGGCACAAGGGAAAGAAAAGGGCCTCCATCTTATTCTTCACTTACTCTTTAAACATGAAGCTACAACTGAAGATGGCATCTAAAAGCACTACTAAAAGAAATGAGCACTTCACATCATCAAGAATATCTCCAATTAGTTTCCTATGTTTACATTTTTGTTGCCATTTACAAGTTGTTCTGCATTTCACAAAAGCAAATTTGGGAAGAGCATCTCAAAACAACATGCACAATTTCTGTTGTGCAAGAGGAGAAGCCATACTTTCTCTACACAGTGGAAATGCCCCAGCCACTACAGCCATGGTGTTTTTGCCAGTGACATGATTACCTGAATGACTTGAAACACCTGAAAAGGCATTGTGGAATAAAATAGAAAAACAGCTTCTGTGTAAGCATTTGTCAGACCAAACTTTGTACTTGAGACCAAGGCAGGTTTGGCAGCTTGCTGAAAATTCGCAAAGGTGCTCTTAGTTATCTAATAGGTCACTTGACAGACAAATCAATACTTTCATCAACATTAAGAGCAGCATGTCAATATCCCCTGTGGGCTACTCTAACTTTTGTAGAATCATCCTTATTTTCCCGCAGGGGACACAATATAAATTTCTTACAATTTCTTTTTAAGACTCAACATATTTATGGAAACCAGATGCAGAATTATGTATCACAGAGTTATGTGTTACTGAAAAAATCTTTCAATAAATGAAGCCTAGCACTCACAGGGATATGTCTTGGCTTCCACAGGAACAGGACATTTACTTTTCTAAAATGAAGTGTAATCTACTTTTAAGAAAAGTTTTACTGAAGCTCTGTATTGAATCTCTCATCACTGAACTTGAAGATGCTAGTAAGTGGTGAGCTTTCCTTCCAATGGGAATTTTGAATAGTATCTTAAATACATTCTGCTGTAGCAATTCCTTTGTACAGGGCAAATACAACTTTTTTCAGCACTATGAGCAATTACAGAACTTTCAAAAGTTGTGTTTTCTCTTAGCTCTATCAGTAAATGCTGCAACTAAGAAGAAACCAGACCAAAATGTGTCTCATATCCACAACTTTTTCAATCAGAAAAGAAGAATTGGTATTAAATTATCCTGTAAGCTTTCGTACAGTCCTTTTCCTGCAACAAGTCACAGCTCCAACACTTCCCTTTGCAAACCATTTGTCATGGTATGGCATCATGCTAGTTGTCATCCAAGTGCTTAATTGCATCACTCTGAAGTCTAAACATCAACCTATACCCTTCAGCAGTTCTAGAGGGGGTCTCATGGAAGCCAACGTTCTCACACTGTGCAGGACACAAGTTTGGGTGGCAAGAGGACCAGAACTTCAGACAGAGCTGTCTCCACTGTTGGCAGATTATTCCTTGTTTAGGAGTTTTTGGTTTTTTTTAGAGAGAGTCAAACTTCTGCTCCCCTCTGTCTCTCCTGCCTTGCAGTCATAGCTCTTTGGGCATATCTCTGGCCTTTTAAAATGATTTAGTTGTACAGACTCTTTTTGGTACTCAGTCTATAAACCTAAAGAATTCAGTATAAATTACTAAAACACTAGGGCCAAAACCACCTCAAATAGTAGGCATTTCCCTAACTCCAATCAACATTCCATAAAATAAACAGCTTCCCATGCACTCTGACAATACCAGAACAGGATTTTTAGTCATTTTAAGTACTAATTACAAATACAGTATCAAAGAAAGATCAGACAATTTTTTTCTCACTAGCTGAAACATTTACAACTACCACACCTAAATTCTTGTATCCTCAGGTTTTTTTTTGCTTAACACAGCACTGACTACACCGGGTAAAGTCAAGAGTTCTCCTCTTGCTGGGAAGACCTTATTGACATCTCAAGGGGAGCTGAAAACCAAACTATTGCTCATGCAAATAGAGATGAATTACAGAAACAGTTACAGAAGATGCATGGCTTGTCACATTCCATTACTACAAAGCCAGTAATGGCACAGGAAGACAAATGAGTTTAAGGCAAAATGTGAAATAGCATCACATCAGCTAATGTGCAGTAACTTCCCACAACTGGCTCATATCGCATAAGGGAAAACATCTTAGAGATACTCAGCTACTTTGCATTTTTTCTGATAAACAGAACAAACAGCACATATAAAGGACAATTATTGCAAAGCAACTAGTTACACAAATTCTTGTCCCAGTTTACGCTATGATAAGCTGTTTATTAAGCCAGACAAAACTGACAAAAACCACCTGTATTTAACAGTCCATGTGCACCTAAATAACCTAAACTGCACCCATAACATGACAGTGAATGACTTCACAGTTAGACCAGCTGCCCTGAACCAAAGTTCAGGTAGCAAATTCTCTTTTTTTTTTTTGGGGGGGGGGAAGGTTGTGGGAGGAGTTAGTGTTTGTGTGTGTGTTGGGGGTGGTTTTTTGGGGGGGGGTTTGTTTGTCTGGAGTCCTTAAGTGTGTTTGATGAAGAAAAGGCATCTAGAAATTGAAAGACACCAATGGTTACAAACATTTCACACATCTGAAAAAGTGGTTTTGATTAGCCAATTCAGCTGCAGAGTGCACTCCTTCAAAGTTATATTAATATCCATTGTAAAATCATCCCTCTTCAAAGGTCCAAAACGTGACACTAGCCACAATCTGATTAAAAATAGAGATTTAATTTTTTTAACACAAAACTAAAAGTCTTTTGATCCTTAAAGAAAAAGGCACAAGAATGTGATTTTATTGCTGAATACAGTCAAGCAAAACTACAGCATTAGGACCCTTGATACAGTTCCTTATCTAATTCTGCAAATTCTGAAGGACCCAATAGACTGTCTGTAGAAAGCCTGGTCATATGACAGGTTTATGTAAGTTTCTGTGAATTAGACTGTGACCTAATCAGTTCATACACAATCCACCATTCCTCCTCTCTCTTGGAACCTTTAGATATGATAAAAAAAATTTTTTAAGGCTTTTCTCACCTCTAAAGGTAGTCAGGTTGTACAGTAAAAGGATACACATTTTTTCAAGGAATTATTTCAGCACTAGTATTTGACACTTAATGCAATTTTTACCTAGCAAGTTTTAGAACAATGAACTGTTAAAACTAAAAACTGAACTGTTTGTAAGTTACCTAAAAGTTGCATTTCCAACATGGCTGGTAGAAAATCTGAAGTTTGTCCATCATATAAGAAATTAAATGGTTTTGTTTCTGCATCATTCACACCTCGGTTGTACATGATACATTAATGTTACATCTTATAAATTTGAGAAGTAACTCAAGGCAGACAAAAGGTATGTCTGACTGTTCCTACCCCCAGCCCAAACATTCTCCTAGCACATTCTGCAGCTTTCACTATCCTTGCCAAAGCTTCATTTAGTCTTCAAATCTGCACAACTCTGAACTTTACCCATCAATTGTTGTGACTCCTAGTCATCTTAACACCTGCCAGACATGTTGGGACACTGATCAACTAGTGGCAACTTTAAGGACAAACAGAACTTCGCACTGCCCTTGTAGCCCAAGTTCTCTACACGTGACAGCATCAGTACAAAAGACAGTGTCTGTAACCCAAAAGAGCCTTTCCTTCCCCTCTGAACCTCATGCTACCTTGAGATATCTGTGTATTCAATTATGGAACACTTCCTCTGACTTTGGTAGTTCAAAGCACTACATGGGAATACTGACTAGAGGGCAACACATTAAGCTGGCCAAAGCGACACTTTGTCAGTCACTGCCCAGACAGATTTCTTCCTTTCCAAAAGAACAAAAGGCAGTTTTACAATTGGAACTGGATCACAGACTTTCTTCGAGCATTAGCTACACTGGTGATTTTATATTCGCTTTGCTTCCTTATTTTTGGATCCACATTTTTCATACAATTTAAGATTTATACGCATATAAAATGCTCAGTACAATCAAATGTGGTTTGATTAATGTATTGCAGTTGGACATAAATAATTTGATACAAAACTGTAGAAAGGGGAGGTTGCAAGGAGATTTCAGCAGATGGTCCATTTCACAAAAAAGTATAGCTACCAAATCAAAGTCACAGAGCCAGATATCAATCACACTCATTGCTTTCTGCCTCCCTCTGAAGCAATTTAGGCAGGCTGATGATACTGAACACTGCTACCAGAAAGAGACATCAGTACTTCACTACAATTGAATTCCAAGAGGGGGCAAATCACCTAGTTAGTGCTCATCCAAATGAACTGGCAGTAACAACTCCACAAAAAATACTATGAAAAGTGTCAAGTACATGTAATACAAGATCAACTCTTCTTTTGTAACTCATTTAAGACAATTATATGCATAAGGAATCAAGGTTCTGCACTACTACTAGTAGTTTCTACTACTTTTTTTTTTAATCAAGGCAAGGGAAACAGAGCAAACAGGTAGCTAAAAATTTTAAGCTCTAAACTTAGCTGTCAGTGGAAGAAGTGACAAACCCCAATCTTTTACCAAAGACGTATCTGCATATGACTAATGACTCCTAAACTAGAAGCATAGCCAAAAGATCTCATTCTCTTGCCAGACTACTGGCAAGAATCTTAGCATACCTCCCAAGAAACTACCTGTTGTCTTTGGAGTATGATTCCTTACCACAGGAAGTAAATTTACTGCTCTGCAGTCTAAAATAAAAATTAAGAGGCATAATTGTTCTCCCTGGAAACATATTCATAAAGATCTCTAAATCTATAGAATATCATTCTGTTTTTTAAAGCAGACAAGGCCACCCCACACAAAAAAAGCAATTTTTTTTTCTTTTTTAATGCTCTTCAGTATCTTTCTTCTTACTTGCTCTCAGCAGAGTGGGTAAAAGGTTACCAACTGCAATTCAATTCTGATTTAGACAAACAGAACCATTAAACTCACCCCAGTGTCTACCACACAGACTTCCATTGCCTTGTATCCAACACAACATCACTGCTGCACTGGCTACCCAATGCTACAGGATAACAGGATTTTTTTTCATTTTCTACCTACTACATGTATCTGACTGCTCAACAGATTTTACAAGGTCATTCTTAATTTCAACTCATTCATCAATACAACTGGATAACACAGGAAAAAGGGGTTACTTTGTAAATATAATTCAATTACTGGCAAACATCACACAACTTTTAACAGCCTTCGAAACAGTAACTGCCACTTTCAAGGCTGGCAAAATGCAGCTCTTTTGAATGCTTCATGATATTGTGTTAGAATTTGACATACTTTAAATCGTGGTGGCTTACACATGAATATTTGATTTTTCAGTCATGCTACAAAAGACAAATAAGGTCTAACTTAAAACCTAAACCCACCATTCTCCCAGGCTGCTTATGGGCACCGCTGGCCTCTTGGGCAGCTCGGCAAGCACTTTCCCTGTTAAGAGGTGGGTGCGAGTTTCAAGACTTCTCTGCTCCGCATTTCACAACAGCCTGTGGCCGATGCCCGGAGCTCTCTGCCCCGGCAGCGGTGCGACCGCCCAAACCGGAGCTGGCGGCAGGGCTGTGCCCCAGCGCTGCCGGGCCGGGGCTACTCCCAGTCACTGCCCCGGCACTGCCCCCGACCCCCGCAACCGGCCCGGCGGGACCCGCGCGGCTCGCACCTCTGCCGAGCATCTCCTCCCGACTCCCCGTCAAAAAGTCTCCTGCAAATTCCGATTAGTGAAGTATAATCCTTTCTCTAAGCCCCAGCTCCTTACTGCAATTCAAGACTTCACAACATTTGATACATGAACCACCCACAAGTCATTCAGTGAAGAAGTGAAAAGCAGGTTTGCTTTTTTTTCCCCCCAACTGTTGCACGACCTATCAAAGACATACAGAAAACAGTGAAAACGAACATGACATAAGCCAGAGTAATGATCTCAATCTTGGACCATCACATGTGTCTCTAAGCAAAGAGATAGCAATCCTTTTCAAGCCAATGTGATTTTCCATGCTAAAGAAAACATGTAGCTCTTCAAACTCCTCTAAAGCAGCACACTGTTCACACTGTTCTCATCTCAGACTTGTTTGTAAAACTCTGACAGCAGAAGATTAAATTTGAATGACATTCTTACATTGAAGCACTTTTATTCCATTGAAAACAATTCTAAACTATTAAATCACATGGTGCAATTCAGTACCAAGTAGTCAAACAAAAAACCTAGAATTTGAGATCCAAAGAAGAATAGAAATAAACTGCTTTTAACCATGTAAAAAACGTGCAGTAGAAAAGGTTTTTCCATGCAATTCTCAGATTCCCAAACCACTTAGTGAAGGTGGTTTGTTGCCACAGTGGTCAGAGGTACAATTATAACCTGCTTTGTCTTTGTGCTCCGTAGCCAAGAAGGCTGCCTTGCATAAGGATATTAAAATTGGCTGCCATCTTCCACTGGGCTGATTAAAGATAGCAGAAGCAGAGATCGATGTCTTGTTGCCAGATCAGCTTTCACAGCATGTAGAAACCAGAACATTAAATTGCTACAAACACACATACACCTGAGTTTTAAACTGAAAGGCAAAGCAAGGTCTCTAACGAAGTGCTGCAACTGGGGTTGGCAAAGCTTCCAAAATATATAGAAAAAAACCTGGTAACTCAGTACCAACTCTTGCTATTATAATCATGATGAAGCATATCAACAAAATTTAGAATTACTTGCAGCTTCTCAGATTTCAAAAGTAGTCTCAACATGCATCTAATTTATATGTAAAAACAGCATCAGAGGCAGCAAGCAAAAGACTGGAAAACTTCCCCAGCATTCTTCACACACAGGACCACAAGGCAACAGCTCTGCCAGAAACACCCCATACATCACATATGGACATAACTGCTAAAGGAAACTAAGGGGACCCATCACTTTCTTCATCAAGACTTTACACATAAAGATGAATCAATGTGTCAGCTTTAACTGTACAGCTAATCCTAGCAATTGTATGATAAACCTATTGATTTTTAAGTTTGGCAACAGGTTTACAAGTTAATAATCTTCTCCTTGATGCTTATACACAAACTAAGTATGAACTCACAGTTACATGCATATGTAAATCCTCAAGCAGACCTGAGTAGCAAAAAAAGTCAATCTACTAAAACCCAGTGTCAACAATCCAGGAGAACAGACATTAACCACAGGCACTGGAATTCTAGGTCTGCTACATGAGGACTACTGGGCTCACACAACTAGGAGGCAGTTATTACAACTTGTATTTGGTTTTAACATATCTCTTCTGATGCCCAAGCCTGGATCAATTTTTAAATTGTTTGTTAAAAATACTAGTTTCAGAACAGCCTTAATACATAAAAGAAAGCTTGCCCCACCTACATCCTTTTAAATCATCTTTACAGCAGAGAAATACTTGCTGCTTTGATGTAGGTGTACAAGCTCTTGTTACATTTTAGCTACGCAAACCGCTCTTTGAGGCCCTTGGGGCATGTTTCACCAGTTCGACCTCTCTATTAACTTCCACCTCCTGCCAACTATTGCATTGACAGTGTTGAAGGCAGGGACACAAACATCTGCAAAAACCTTGTAAAGTTGAACAAGCATTCACCAATGACAGCATAAAAATGCCACTTTCAGGTTTCCTCAGATTTTCACCCTGATTTGTTTTGTGAGTGGAGACACGTCAGGCATGCTCAGGGTAATCTCTTCTGCCTCATCAGGTATGAAATTGTGTGGCTCCTTTTGTTCTACATAAATCCCATTTGTTATTTGGTTTTATACTTACCAATGATATTTAAATAAGAGGGTAAGTTTCTTTAAGGAAAAATACTCAAAGCTATGCCATGGATAGTAGAAATTATTTCCTAAATAAAAGTATATCACAACTGGAATTCAGTTTGAATGCATTTGCCTAACTGGAGCTACTATCCAGGACAACCATGGTCTACCACCACAGCATTCTGAAAACCTCAGCCATATTGATGAGCTGGAACCACTGCTCCCCAAAAGCCCCTGCCCTACATGTTAGATCAAAAAAATAAAACTCAAAATCTTTCTCTTATGAAATAAACACCAAATGAGACTGTAAGCCTCTGACCAAGTTCTTTAGACATTCTGTACAGAACCACCGTGTTGTATTCGTGGTCTTAATTCAATTCTGAAAGTACTAAGTTAAGGATTCTGACAGTACCAAGTTCAGGTGAGTAGTGAAAATGGGTTTTGGCATTATCATATAAACACTAGATTTCAATTGGCCCCATTCATATTAACTGTACTATCCAAAACTAATAGGAAAAAGTAGTTAGAAGGTCAGCATTAAATACATATGTGCACAGCATTCTTTAAAGATAATTCTGTTGCAATTCATGCAGTAATCAAACTCAAGGAATAAAAGCAAGTGTTCCCTACTAATCTTAGAAGACTATTTCTTCTGATTTAATAACAGTATAACAATTTAGTTAAGAAGACAGGCCACAGAAGCAGCGAGACAGCTGTTTCTTTTGTAGTCTCTAAGGGCCTGTAGCTATATGAAAGTTACTGTAACATAACACCAGACAAAAAGGAATTCAGCAAGTTTTTTTGCATTGTGGGAGGAATTGTTTCCTGCCTTTCTGTACTAGTGGTTCAGAATGACCTAGAGTAACACCACAGAACAGAGGTTACTATCGGACACACAAATACCATATAAAAAGTTTGCTACTGGTAGCTTAGTTTCTTCCAGTTCCAGCACTAAGTGCTCACAAAATTACCTACACTCATTACTTAGTGGTAGCTACACAAAACTTAATGTTGCCCATTTAATTACATTTTTCTAGTAATAATAAAATTCAAAACCACAAAGATTTTAAAACTACATAGAAAAGTCAAGCAAAATTACCATAAGATAAAAAAAATAAAAACAGTGTGCACTTTTGTAAGTTACAGAAAATGAAAACAAAGTATTAAATTAAATGTACTTACAATCGTATTTACTTACCTTGTCTGTTCCTGTAAGATAAGATGTGGCTCAACAAAAAACTTGACTCTCAATTTCAATCGATAAGGGGCTAAACCATCCATCTGCTGGGAGATCCTGTTCCTCAAATTCAGCCATAGATTCTCCCCTTTGCTGCCAGTGAACTGCAGTCCAAAATAATCAACTTCTATAATCCCCAACCTTCTGCAAACCTGAAAGAACAAGGTTCTTTACAATCAGGCTACAACATGACAATGAAAAGTAACATCTGAAGTGGTCTTTCAGACTGCTCACTTAAAACACATACACACAAAATCCTCCTGTCAACACCTTCATACAAAGGCTTAATTACTTGGAGTTTAGGTTGCATACAAAATAGCCCAGAGAAAAACACTAAGCATGAACTAGGAATTTCTCCACTAACCAAAAAATACATGGCCTTCCACGGTCAAATTTCACCCCCAGGACAGGCACTGCAGAGGGTCAGTGGATTTCCACAAGAGGAGAATATCTGCTATTCAACATCACAGCCAGTCGTACTTGCTGGGCGAGAAGGATTAGAAAAGTACAGTCACCCATAAGTTTTATTTAGGTGCCACCAGCAGACCGGACTGTTTGTCTGTCTCTCCCCAGCATCCCCAGGGCAGCCACCGCAGACAAGCTGAGGCGGTGGAGATAGACGAGAAGGCACCTGGACGGCAGCTCCAGCCCGCTCGGCCCCGGATGCAGAAGGTGAATAGTGGGTGATACATCCTTCGCCTCTGGCCCCACTCGTGTCCCCTCCTCGGGGACACTTCCAGCAGGATTCACTGGCGAGGCCCGGGCCTGCGATTCCCACGGTAGAGGGGCCGGAGAGCACCGTGGCGGGGATGCAGCACCCTCCGCATCCAACATGGAGAAAGGGTTGGGAAAAATGAAAATAAAAAACCAAGACCACAATCATAAGGGAAGCGGGGAGACTGCGGCGCTCCCCGCCCCCACCGCCGCGGCCGCCCCCGCACGGCCCAGCCCCGCGCCACCGCCGCCCCTCGCCTGGCGTCCGGGCCCCGCCGCGGGGAGAGGGCGCCGGGCTGCCAGCGGGAGCCGCGCGGCCGCCGGGCACCAGCGCTCGGCGCTGCCCCGTGCTCACCGCTACGCCCGTCACGGCCCCCGCCCCGAACGCTGGCGCCCGGCAGGAGGGCGGTGGGGAGGAGGCCCTCACCT
>VZTJ01002871.1:359928-430266 GCA_013397795.1 Orthonyx spaldingii | reverse complement strand
TTTGAGTGGATGCAGGAAATTAGATTTTAGTTCTATTTTAGTTTTACTTCCATATATTGTGATGTTATGGTATTTTGTGTGATTTTTATATTTCTGTCATAATCAAAAAAGTCCTAAATGTGTTATGAAGAAGAAACACCAAAAACTGCCATGATGACTCATGCCATTAGTATTCTGATATCCTCTCCCTGACAGTAGCTCATATCAGATGTTACAGAGGAAGGTGCAAGAAATGTTTATATAATTGTGAGATAATAATGTGCTTGTATATTTTCTCTAACACTAAACAGTTAAAGCTGTCTTATACCTGATAGATTAACTTTTACGTTTTTATCCATTTTTCTTGTATAGTAGAGATCAGTTCACTTTATGCTAGGTGTTGTCCAGACAAAGAGAAACTTACCCTTTCTATATGTATTAATATCCATCCTGTGTTCTCCTTTTATCTGACTTAATGTAAATGCAGGTGTTCTTATTATGTCTGTAAGAGTGTTATCCTGCTTTGAAATCTGCTAAACTGTAAACCACAAAAATAGCTTGTGGCAGTAAATTGCGTAGATTGGTTAAGCCCTGTGTAAAAGAGGCATTTCTTTTTGAGGGTGTCATCTGGACACGACTGTCACAGAAATACATTTCGTTTTGCAGTCTCTCTGTGATATTTTATTCATGCTGTACAGGAGAGAGTAAAGGACCAGGCCCTGTGTTTGCACACAGGAGACAGCTCATGTGACAAGTGCCCTCTGAAACCCTTTGGGCTCTGTCTGAGAGAAAAAGCTGAAACATCTTACAGTCTTCTGTCTGGTCTCTGATGAATTATCAACACTCAGTGAGCTACACTGTCAAACTGCTCATAGCATGGATGTTCACCTTTTGTGTATCATAAAAGAGCACTGTTTATCAACATGTCGTCTCAGTGCTGTATTTCACAAAATGATGTGTGTTGTATGACATAGATCTCTATGGTGGGTCAGCCTTTTGCTACAGTGTCAGTTTCAGCATAAGAAATTCACCTTATATACATTTATATATTTACATTTCTTTGCTTAACACTGGTTGATCATTTTTCCTTGATGTAATTTATCTACAAGGTTAATTCTTTGTCACATCCACTTCAAAGAGTTAGTTGTAGTACCTCCTTGTCTGACACTTGAATAGAAATCCTGTGAAAAGTCTAATTGCTAGGAGAAGGAAAATAATAATTTCGAGACCTTCACATTTAGTCCCCAACATGACAATATGGACCATAGCTGCCAAAGACCACTCATGCCTCTCATTGTACACACTTTTAGTCTCAAGGTTTCCCAGGTAGTTACCTCCAACCTATTGCCATGATACTCCATCTTGTGAGGAATTCAGTGGTGTAGCTGTGGTCTCTTTACCCAGATGTTTATGCAAGATCTTCAAGATGCTCAGTTTTTGCTTGTTGTCCATGGTATTGACTCTAATTCAGGAAATTTTACTGCCACAGAAAGCCAGGGTAAAAGGTTCGAAATGCTCAGCTACTGCCTGTGCTCAGAATGTGGCTTCATCAAGTATTTAGAAGTTCCTATCATTTATCTTTGCTGTTCATTTGTGGCAGTCACATTAAAGGCATGAATGGAAGTACTACGTTACCTCAGCTCTTGGTGCTAAAGGTGTGCTCTGCTGACTGTGAGGGAGACAATAACCCAGACAAATGATGAGCTTCTGTAGCCCTGCACTGAACAGGCCTGCCCCTCTCTAGGAAAGCTAAGCAGCAACAGACTTCTCACTGTGCTGTGTGGTGTCTTTTGTTCTAGCAAGAAGGAATGGCTGCATGAGAAAATACTTCTACTTGGAATCCTAGTTTATATAACAATCACAAGCAGTGTGAGTATGGAGATTCTGGCTTTCTGCTTCCCTACTCTTGTACTAATATATGCTCTTCTGTTCTTATTTGTTGTTGTCTAACTTTGTTTGGCTTAAATAAGAGATATTAAGTAGGTTTAAATACATGGTTTGTTAGGCTAGTGACAGGTTGTTTGGTTAAAAACACAGCCACCACAGGAGAGTCATGAAAGGCCCATCTTTGCAAGCCCAAAGGAGCACAGTGACAATGGCAGATAGGAAAGCAAAATAAGAACTAAGAGGAAAGGAGACCCTCTCTGGTCCACTCCCAGGGTGGCCCAGCAAAGTCTCAGCCCTGGTGTCAGGTATGAAATCTATAACAGTGTGTGATGGGGAGCAGCTCTCCAGGTTACCAAGGGGACATGTTAGCTGGAGGTGTGGGACACATAAGGTGCAGGGCAAGAGCCTTTGGGGATCACACATAATTTATCATGGGTATTTAGAGGAAGAACCAAAGGCAGGACAAAGTAGGGGTTTCAGAGACTGGATCAGTAACAAGTGTGGAACAAGGGAATAAAAGGGGTCACCTGTGTGAAGTGCTGTCTGGTTGTGCTGTGCCCTGCTCCTGACCAGCACAGTCTGTCCTCTGTCTTCAATAACTCCACCTTTAGCTGTTTTCCAGTAAGGGGTTCTTTATTCCCTGTGGGTATGGGGGTAGAGGGGGCTGGCTGTGGTGCAGCAGCTGGGGTGAGTGTGGGTGTGATTGCTGGCAAAGATAATGTAGATAAGTCAGTGAGTAGGTAAAGTGGGTTGGGTACAGGGATGGGCTTGGAGGTCTATGAGGGCTACCTCTGCGTGGGCAGTGGCTGCTGATCTCTAGGGACAAGAGCACAGGAAGGGGGCTATAGGAACCAGGGGAATCCCCAACAGCTCTAGCTGTGTGTGTGTGTGTGTGTGTGTGTGTGTGTGTGTGGTGTGATGAGGATCTGCACTAGCAGCAGGAGTGGGGCTGCGGCTTTGAGAGCTTGTATGTCCAGGTGGCAGTACCTGGGGAGACCAGGATCCAGGAGCAGCTGCTGGACACACCAAGGTCTCCTGCTGGAAGACTCCACCTTGTAGATGTGTGTATATTCTGCCGCTTACAGACCTCCATCCTCCTCAGCTAGAGCAGAGAGCAGGATGGGGCTGGTGGTGCTGTCAGTGTTGGTGTGAGTGGTCTGTATGTCTGTATGTGATCTGTGTGGCTAGCAGCGTATATCTGTGTGTTTTGTGCTGTACACATGTGCTCTGTGTGTGTCAACTGGGAATACATGTTCAGCCTCATTGCTGGTTGGACCTGGGGATGCAGAGTGGCAGCAGTCTTGTCTCTCTCAGGCTGCTGAAATAGGTATTTTCCACTAACACAAATCCTTAGAGAAAAGCATTGAAAAGCACATATTACACTATTGCTATTTTAGTCCTGCCTTTTGTTGTTGTTGTTGTTTGTTTGTGGCATTTTTTTGTTTTTGTTTTTTGTTGTTGTTGTTAGTTTGGTTTTTGTTTTGTTGGTTTTGTTTTTTGTTTTGTCACGTTTTCTGACCGTCTCTATGTATTCTGTATCAAATTGAGTAACCAAGGACCAGGTCAGCACAAATGCAGTTTAGGATGATTTGAAATGAAACTGAGTGGGATCATATGATTGTAGTCAGTCTCTTGTGCTGTCTCCTCCCTGGGTAAAATTGCTTTGTGCATGAACACAACAGTAGTGTCTGTCTTCCTTCTTGTCACTGTCAAGGCGGCTGGTCCTGTTGCAAATGCAACACTCACGTGGATGATGATGAAGCACGGACAGAAGCATAAAATTGAGAAGCTATTCTGACAGTGATGGTTGCTTAGGGGAAACACCATAACCCATCCATAAACACACAAATATTTTTTTTTCTACCTAAAATATTCCTTTAGTGTTCTCACATATATCATGCCTTTGCCTGAACTTCTTGAAAAGTATTCCTCTGCTCTGCACTGTCCACGGTGCATCATCGGCTTCTATGGAAAAAGAGAGTGTGTCAGTTATTGACATGCTTCCCACAGTGCTGGTTCTCCTTTACCAAAATAATGAACACGGAATAAAGTGCTGGAATTGTTCATGCAGCTAACAGGCCATAAGCTGATTGTTTTAGGAAGTATTATTTGGTGGTCATCCCCAGGACTTTTGACAAAACAGTCTAGGATGTTTTAAGAACATACCTATTCTGCCAGATCAGACCAGGGATTCACATACCCCTGAACCCTGTTTCTTGGGAATTTTGTCAATGGTAGATGGCATGTGTAATGTACAAGAGATAGTTATTGGTGTCTATATGCTGCAAAGTGCCCAAGGCAAATACCTCATGTTATATCAAAAAGTATAGGAAGAAGTACTTATTCTTAGTCCCCATAATCCCCTCCCAGATTCCACTGATTTGTAATTCAGGGATTTTTTTTCTATTAGATAAATAATTTTATCTTGATGTGCATTTAATACTTCAAAACTTTCCCAGTTTGAGACCAGACTTATTGTAGAAATCCTCTTCTTGTTTTTGGGACATATATCAGCTGCTCATGAAATCTATTAACTCAATTTAAAAACTAATTATTTTATAATTGCTATCAGATACAAATTCCTCAGTCTGCACTTTTTCAGAAGCGCCAAACATCAAATCACCTTTGAATTTGAGCTTGTTTTCCGGGTCATTGATTCCATTTCTGAGCATTTTGCTTCCTTTAATGCTTGTAAAATGGAGTCATCATTGATTATTTTCACATTGTTAAATTGTGCTCTTGTGGTCTGGAATCAAAGCTTTCACAAATTAAATTCTCACCAACGTTTGTTCCTACTACTGTCACTATAAACTCATATATTAAAGCTGTTTGCCCTTCTCACACCACCTTCAGAACTGCCAAGACATTCAGAAAATTGAGTTGGAATTTGAACAGATTCAAATATGAAGAAAGACTTGTGTAATAGCTATTTTTCTATGTGTCAAATAACTGATAACCACAATTTAAAAAATTTACATCTATCTCAGAAGGTTTTACATTGTCATAATAATAGTCAGTTCCACAAAATAGAAAAGAATATAATGATAATAAAAAAGCCTTACCAAAGGTATTTTTTATTCTGCTGTATCAGAGCTGTCAACCATTGATTTTATAAATCTTGTAGTATAACCCTTCTGCTTTTAACTCTGTCCATCAATCAATATAACGCTTGTAAAGTGCTTTTATTACAAATAATACCTAAAAAACAGACCTGACAAAATACGTATTTCTCTATTTTAGTTGAGTTGATCTGTGCATTTGACCTAACTTTGCCTGTACTCATTTCCACTGTTTCTCTCCTGCAAACCCATCAGTTTTTTGTTTGAAGAAAATGCAAAATATCATCACTGGCAGAAAAATTGAAACAAACCTAACAATGTCATTAAAGCTTGATATGATAATGGAGAATATAAAATAGTAAACTAATGTAAACTGTCATAATCAATTCTACTTTTTTCTGGTTTTTTTTGGTTTTTTTTTTTTTTTTTTTTAAATTTTATTTTATTTTTAGGTTGATTTTTAATCCATGTACATTTGCTTCCTTTCACAGACCCTGCATATCCTGAGCTCAGATCCATCCTCACTTTTTAAGTATCTGTCTGGGTAATCAAAAACATGTATGATAGGGCACATATATGAGCAGGGTGAATAGTAATGACAAAGATGTTTTTAATTGCAGCATTTTTTAAAATTTGGAATTCATGTCTTTGAAAATACAGTAACTATTCAACAAACTATTATATTTTCAAATGTTTTACAAAAAATGTCCTCTCATTGTCTTTTTATCTTCTTTTCCTTGCTGAATTTTGTACCAGCAAACAATATCATTGTGACATTCTACAGAAACATTAACTCCACCACACTGGCCCAGCTTAAGCTAATAAAATTATTAATAACAGTGGTATTTTATTACAAAGCCAAGAAATTGTATTCTTCTTTTAGAAAATTTAGGCTTCTGAGAGTATGTAGAGTTCAGATGATGTCACACTGGTTATTTGATTGCAGAAACTGGAATTATGTGAGGTGAATTCCTCCAGAATTTTGATTAGGCAAAAAGAGTGATTTCTAATTCTACTGTCCTGTAATAATGGTCTGTCCTTCTGATTTTAGAACTACTTACCAGTTTCCGTGAATCCATGTGCAGATCAAAAAGTCTCATATCAAGTTTTTTTAAAAATAAACTAACCTATGAATCATTCACAAAAAAGTAGGAAAGGGAAGTGGCCATTTTATGCCAAGAAATTTAACAGTGGGTATTGTCTTTTTTCTTTGAAATATTAATTCTGAGAAAAAGAAAATAGCATAGTTACCATTATCAATTTACTTTATATTTTTATTTCACTTAGAATTTATAGAAATGTTAAACATTTCTTCAACCTAGCAATAATTTTTTTAATGTTTAGTATCTTTAAAATATTTTGCTATACTATTTTAGTCTACATCTTAATATCCCAGTTACAATTTGTATAAGTTTAATTCACTCCATTCTTTTAAGAAATTAAATACATAATTTGCTTATGGCCTAAAAGGGACAGATAAGAAATACCTGGGCTATCATATATCTGTCTTCTGAGACACACTGAGGAGTACTGTTTGCTGCTAAATATTGTGTCCCTCGAGTACTATTATTAAAACAACTTGTTTGAGAAGATAGCATTTGATAGCAATCAACTGATTTACTCAAAAACATATAGTTTCTAGGAATTAATGTCCCAGTATTTAGTAATTGAATGTCTGAAACAAAGGCACGTGAGCACAAAAGCAATCTGATTGCACAATTTTATAAGCATATTTTTCAGGAAAGCATTTTCATGGACTATTATCTTTCAATTGCAAGTATTTGCAGTCAAAACAATTACGTTTTGTTCTAAATGTCAGCCAACAAGATTGCCAACAAAACAGAAGCAAAGCTGGTTGCTCTTAGAAACAACATAACTCACCACTGTTAGTCATTTTTTCTCTTACAATCCCTTCAAACTAGACTATCTCAGTAGCTTCAGTGTTCTCATTTCATCATTAGAATAGAGTTTAGGGTCTATAGCTCTCATGATCACAGTAAAGAGCTCATAAACTAGTTGGAGGGATTAATAATTTCATAATTTTCAAATGTTGCTCATTATTTTTAAGCAAAAGTCCAACCCAACAATATATCGAAAGTTCCTCTTTAGGGCTCAAAGTGTGCCTGGAATTTGTTGTGAGCAGAAGAGGAACAGATATCAAGTTGTGGTAATTCCAGTTAAACAGAAATAGAATGAGCAAATTAAGATAAGTCAGAAACTTTCAACTTTGCCATAAAATGGGAACAAACCTTTTACAGAGGTGACTATTCTTTTCTGTGAATGAGCTTATCCTTTCTTAAGAAAGGTCAGAGGAAGCAACTGTAGATAGGGTCGAATTGAGAAGTTAATGTGTGTGGGTTCTCTCTCCATACCATGTTTTAGGGAGAATTTAGGTCACAGTCAATGATTTTGTCACTTGACAGATCCAGTACTTATCACTTCTACAAATAAGGGAAGATCCAAGTGACACAGAATTCTGCCACGCTGGCAGCACAGTGTTTTTGTGTGATGAGGTATGGAGTAGGTAATGGCTTCTTTCAAATCCTGAAGGGAAATTAGCTCACAGATTAGCTTTTTGCCTGTGAATTCATACCAAAGACAGCACAGTTAATGGGGGGAGAAAAAAAAAAAAAAAGAAAAATAAAGAAAGGAAGAAAGGTATCTTGTCATTTAGATAAAGACAAATATTAGCTCCTGCTAAAGATTTGTAGATAGGTGTGTGTATACTTATATATATGTATATACTTGCACATGTACCTTGATTAATACTGTCTGAATGTGAGAGGTTACTTGTCCTGCATTGTGATTGTTACTCCGAGGGGTGATACCAATTGTTTAATGAACTCAATGAAAACATTGCCGGTTTCAAGAAATGGATGAAGAGTGACAATTGATTTTCTGACACATTTGTCTCACAGTTACATGACACGTTTCTAGCAGGATCAGGAACTTGTTAGATAAGAGGCAAAGCTCGTGATACTCACTGTGAATGAATTTGTTCATCTGAATCGGCTCCCCAAACTGACAGTGTATTCTTGAATGCCAAAGAAAAACAGTAATCATTTTCTCAAAGCTGTGATCTGGTAGGTAGACTGCTTATTGCAAGTGTTTTTAATAAGCTCATGAAGAAAGATATTTTATTCATAGAACACCCCCACCTCCACCCCCAAACTTAGCTGTGGTTGCTTTTGCAGCAGATAATGAAACTGCTAACAGTTGGTAGAAATAATTTGCTAAGTTGTTTGATTGAACTAATATAGTAAATAATCCAAACAGAAGTCACAAATGTCATACATATTTAAGGATACATAGTTGATATATTTGAAATGCTCCAATAGCCACATCCACATCTGAAGGACACTGCCATGCTGCTCTGGTACAGGAGGCATCTGCTGTGGAGCATGCCAAGAACATCAGCAAAGGGAAAAAATCCGCAAGGGTTTGGGGAGGTGCATTTTCTAGGAGGAGAAAGAGGTTGTTTGCCTGGTGCAATTTGGGAAATTGGGAAATGGCTTGAGCACTCAAGTAGTGAGCTAAGGATCTGGGAAACCAAGGCAGAGCAAAGGAAAGAAAAACAGACATAACAGAAAAATAACATAAATGAGTTTGGGAATAGAAAGAAACACAATGAAAAAGTTATGTCCTTGATAATGAAAGAAGATAAGTAGAATTCAGTTTTCTTTGGTTGTGAAAGACTGGAGAAAGAAAGGGGATAAAATTGAAAATATGAAGAAAACTATATGGAAAAGGTATCTGGAAATTCTTTGGGAAGAGCTCTGTACATTAACCACAAAACACACAAATGAATGCAATACTTCACAGAGAACATAGCCTCGATTCAGGATCATCAAAAACTTAATAACCACTTTGGATTACTGACTCTTTTTTCTGCATTTACCTTCTTTTTAATTTGATTTCACGCTTGATAAGTGACAATGCCTATCTGCAGAAAGCAAAATAGCCTAATAACCTCTGATGCCACAAGTGAAAGCATGTAAGATTGGTCAGATGTTAAGTTAAACCCAAGAAAAGTGGGCCAGAATTGTACTTTTAACTTTACAAACAACAACAAAAAAAACCCCCAAACAAAACCAAAACCAACCAAACAAAAACAAACAAAAAAATTACAGTTCTCAGAAGGTAGAATGGATATGCAAAAATGTATATCCTGTATGAAAGTATATTGGAGTTTTAGTTGATTTGCAGTTGACCATAGCTGTGAAAAGAGCAAAAAGCAAATTGTAGAGTTTTTAATAAAATATATGCTATGTAAGTAGAAGTCAAATAAATTATCCATATTCTCAAAGGCTACTTTGTATGTCTACAGCTTGGCAAGAAAAACAAAAATTTCCATAGACAGTTATTGCATCTGTAGTTTTTGTGGGACAACTGTATTGCTCTGAAAGAATTACAACGTGTTTAGTTGTAGTCTGTGTGAGTCATGTGCAAGTCATTAAAGTCAGAGCCTGTCCTCTGTAAACCCCATCATGATTATGCAGGCCAAGGTTAAAGAGAAAGTGTCTGGTTTATGATTCCCCTCACTCTTCTAGCTGTATACAAATTCCTCTAATGAGAAAAAAAAAAGTGAGAAATGACAATTCTTTGCGATTTCCAAAACTCAGTTCAACATCCGTTATACAGCATCTGTTTACAGACACTCCTGGCTAAAATATTATGTTTGCACCTGGTAACTCTCACAAAAATTGAAAGAAATGAAGGAACTGTAGATACAAAAGAGTACATGCATAACTCTAACTTTCAGCACAGGAAATGCCATTTCCCTGTTTCTGCAGAAGGTCCTAGACATTCAGAAATTCCATTTACAAAGAGGATCATCTTTATAGTAATTAATATTTTTGACTGAAGAGAAAACTAAACCAAACCATAAAAAAGTAGAGTGATATGCCCATGAAAGAGCACAAGAGTGTATCTCTTGCTTGAGGAAACCTATTTTTCGTGTGCCATCAACATGGGCTCTTTCACTTGACTTGCTCTGTATTTTTCACAGAGCTCGAACATCGACTTTAATGTCAATGTTCATTTAAGGCCAGTATAGAAGAATCTGCCTCTTCCCATAGATTTTTAAATCCCTAAATGACCTCCAGATAGTTTTTAGAAGAGCTTTTTTCTTCCCTATAAAGTCTTTGGAATCACCAACCCTGTGCTTTTTAGTATCACCTTCCTCTTATTATTGAGGTCTTCCAATTAACTGGCCACTGGAAATATGTTGTCCTGTACATTAGTCTTAATTACCGTTGTGGGAACTCATTCTCAGCAGGACCTCTGTGAGTCAAAACCTACATTTTGTAAGAGCCCAGTTCCCTTTTTAAGCTGTTAGCATGTAGGTAACAGCCTTCGACCTTGTTCTGCTATCCCTTATTGGATGTTCAAAAAAGTTGTGGTTTTGTTTTGATCTGTTGGTTTTTTTTAATATCAAACCACTCCCAGTTTTGTATTCTATTTGCAAATTATATTTTGGTAGGTGAAAAATAAGATCTGTTTGTGAAGCTGCTTTTGGCTATGGCAGGAAATCATAATGGGAGGTTTCAGTGAATGCTGGCATCCCATAACTAACAACTATTTCCATGAGCATCAAAACTAATGAAGCCTATGGATTTGTCTTGTGGTTGGATTCCCAGCTGCTTAATAACCTGCTGCCTCTTACTGAAGCTTTTCCTTTAACTGGAGCATTCATAATGTCCCTCTTCTGGTTCCTCTGTTGTCTAATAAAGGCTGAGTTTGTGCTGCAATCCTTCCTCACTGAAGAGACCGATACTGTCTCTCTTTTTTGCACAGGTATCCAGTTTTGCAACGCTTATATAATAATTTGGTGATTTGGGACAACAGCCTCTCTGTCAGATTTAACTGAGACTGGTCCACAGTTTCAAAAGTTACTGGGTTAGGAGTCAGCAGAGCCAGAGATATATGTACCATGTGTACTTAGGAATCTAGGCTCAGTGTTCTGTTTCCTTTATTGTTTTTCATGAGTTTTTTTAACATCCAGGAACTGAGGCCAAAAACTCCATGTTGATTTGTTCATGCATATCTATCAGTTTTTGCTGGTGACAAATAAGTTAGCAGTCTCTGGGTTTGACTATACAATTGTAAGAGGAGTGTGTTTGCAACCTTCTTGAACTCTCCATGGCCATTTCTCATAGGACAGACTCTCTAATTCAGTGTCATAAATTCCCTTAAACTTTTTGTTCCAGGCATCTTGCAGTACAGGCTGCCTGGCAGAGCATCACTCTCAGATTGCTTGTGCAGACAAACTGGGTTAGGCACGGGTTCTACAGCAATTGCTTTTCCAGGGACTGCTTGCACCCCTTCTCTGTTGGACAGAATTACCGGTGAAGACCAGTTCCTCAGGGAATTTCTATATATGTTGTGGCATTTGCTAATTATAGCACCCTAATTCCATTATTATGGATTGATATTTGTGTTTGTTCAGCTCTGGCCCAGTAATCTTGTTGCTACCCCAGTTTTTATGTGAGACTTTTCAAATGGTCTCTCTTAGATCAAAGCCAACCTCTATGCAAACATTCTTACTCTACATCAAAAACTATCCATGACACTTTATGGTGAAACACCTCATGCCAAATAAAACAGATGTGGCAGTGTGTGGGGAACATCTTATAAAACAGGTTTTCAAGTGTACACTATTATGCACTCTGTTTTGCCAACAGAACCTGACAGAACCCTGCAGATACAAATAGGAGAGAAAAATACGTGACATAATTTCATCTAGAATTTCCTCCTATGTAAAGAGCAGAAACAGTAGAAATTTTTTCCTTTTATATATTTGCTTTTTTTTGCTAAGTGAAACATTACTTCTGTGAAGTGTTTAATTTCTTCTTTAAATGTGAAATGTTATTCCCTCTATTTGTCCCATCACTTCCTGAGGAAAAAGCATTTCAGACATTATTTTAGCATATGCTTTAGCATGGACTTTTGTTGGTGCCACAAACTGTGGTCCAGCCGTGATCCTTTCCGCTCTGCTCTGAAGAAATCTTCATTTTTCCTTGGAACATATCCTTAATCTCTTCCTCAATTGTTCTATTTTCCTGAACTTCAGTTGAGATCATCCTATTGATCTGAGCAAAAAGTAGAAAAGAGGAGGCTCTGGCATGGCCTAGCTGTGGCCTTGCAGTACCTAAAGGTAGCCAGGGAGAAAGATGGAGAGAGATTATTTACAAAAGCAGGTAGTGATAGGACAAGGGGGAGTGGCTTTAAAATGAAAGAGGGGAGGTGTTAGATTAGATACTAGAGGAGCAAATCATTACTGTGAGGGTGGTGAGGCACTGGCACAGGTTGCCCAGAGAAGCTGTGGATGTCCCATCTCTGAAGATGTTCAAGGCCAGGTTGGATGGAGCTCTGAGTAATCTGGTCAAGTGAAAGGTGTTCCTGCTTATGACAGGGGTGTTGGAACCTGATGATCTTTAGGGTCCCTTCCAACCCAAATAATGCTATGATTCTATAATAATTTTAAATTCAATGATGGATACTTTGAATATAATACTATTGCAAATTAACAAGCTGCATGGAGATAGAGGTAGGGGCTTAAAGTAGTTTCTTGAACTGCTGGTAGTCTGTTCTTCATTGCTCCAGTACCTTTTGGGGCACTATACTGCCTTGTACATCTTTGTCCAATTAAAATAGACAGAGAAGTATCCCATTTACTGTCAGGTCTCCATCTTCTACTGCAAGTATTGGCTTTTGCTATGGTGGTGATTTTTTTTCATAATTGAAGGTGCTGGTGTTGGTGCTGTTTTGCTGTACGTACACCAGCATGCTGTGCTAGTACTAGCAAATTGTTGCAGTGATATGTTCACTGAAATTCCTCTGTCTTATGTTATGACTAACAAGCCAAGCTCAGCTTGTCTTATTTACCACAGCATGTGCTGTTTTTTTTGCAGGCTTACTTTGACCTCCACATGTCTTTCTGCTTCAAGCTTCTTTTATCAGAACTGTGTTATCTGAGCTTTGTCTATTCTCTACAGCTGCTGTTCTGGACAAAATAATTTCTTGTTATCAAATCCTTGTTGTTTTGTCATGGACTAGTTTTAGCCTGCCTGTTGCACTTGTGAACAGTCAGTGAAGACACAGAGGAATTCCTTACTAGGACAACTGCAGCATTTAAACTGGATTTTGAATTATTCCTTAAGGAGCCTACTTCTTTCAGCCCTTCCCTTTCTCCCTCTCTTCATTAATAACATATGAAAACTATCCCTCTAATTTAGTTACCTACTTCATAATACCAAATTTAGACAGTCTGAGTAGTCCTAAATTCTCAATAATGTATTTTTCCTGTTATGTTTCTTTAAAGTTTTATAGTTACCTTTTTCTGCTTGAGTTAACTGGAAGCTATTAAAATAATGCAATACCATTACCCAAAAACCAGCTACTTTCTGACCAATCATCCTGTTTTTGCTGGCATCCACTCGTTTAACCTTCCTCAGTTGTCCTTTGCACTGTACCTCTCCTGCAGAGCTTTTAATTGCTCCATCCCTCTGCTGAAGTTATTTTCTTCATTTGTACCACTACTCCTGGTATCACATTCTACTGTTAAAAAAGCATTCAGAGCCAAATACCTGACATAGTCCTGCTTCATTCAGCATCTGACTCTGACTGATCATTCCTGTCTGCTGTAAGTCTCTGAATAATCTCAGCATCCACTTGCAGCTGGCTCATGTCCCAGCTTCTCAAAAAACACAGTTGTTCAGAAACAGTGGGTTTTCCAAAACATTGGTATTATAAATCCAAATATATTCTTCAAAGCAAATCCAAAGAAAGGTCCAGAACATAAAAGTCATAGCCTTTGAAGCCTGTCCCAACCCCAGCATGCCAGTTTCTGATGGCATTAGTCTACATTCAGCCATAACTAATAACCATAATCAAAAAGAAAAAATATTGTAGGGTGCACTCTGCAAAGCAGATTCCTAAAGCACTTTAACCAGATGGCTGTGCTAATGCATGAAGACTAATTTACAAAACAAAACAAAAATGTTCCAATGTTAAGAAACAAATTGCAAATAGTGGTACTAAACGAGGATGTGATTTTATTGAAAGTTATGTAGAGTTCCATTAAATTGTTGTCTATGCTGTAAAAGATGTAGAAATAATGCCTAGTTACTCTAGCTTTACATGTGCAATTACAATTTTTGAAGGTTTGCATCATTCATATCATGACCAACACTCAATTATTGAACAGGGAGTGAGTGTGGAGTTTTGTGCCTACATCTTGCAGACAGTTGTTGAAAAAAATAAGGTTTTATTTTAAACTATTTAGTTAACATTTCAATGAATCTTCTATGCTTTTCAAATTTGAATAACTTGCCTAGAATTTGACATGCAGTACAACCTACAGATTTAAAAGTACCTGATACTATTGTTCTTTGTTATTTAACGTACTAAAATATTTAGTCATCTTCAGCATGAATCAGAGTTCTAATGCTTTAGGTGCTTCAACAGATGGGAGATACAGGTTCCACTTCTCATATTTGTGCAATAGGTATGATTCAGTACTCTGTGATACTGCTTTCATCATGTATTGAAATGGGTTGGCATCAGTCTAAGAATAGGAGGTATTTTATATGGGTATCACTAACCTATCACATCACCCATTTAAACCAGAAACTTGTTCTTGAATCATGGGTACCTACAAACATGTACAAGTTTTTGAGAAAGGCAGTATTTGAGTCCCATATTTGGGAATTTGATGAAGTTTTTAGTAAAGCTCGTCACTGTTTCTGCTCCTGGAGAGTACAGAGTACTTTACAGACACTTGAAACAGATTCCAAGTTCTTCAACTACGTTGATACAATGTGGGTTGTTGCTCTTTGTTATCCAGCAGATTCATCAGGATTTTTCTCTATCATGGCTCTAGATAATCTCAATATGGACGAAGTCTGGAGGTGAATACACATCAATGTGAAAGGACAGAGGACTGATGACAAGAAAGAAGATCTGAAGGATAAAGAAATATTTTATCTTCAGTGGTATTAATAGGCCAAATAGGGTTTCATCCCTTCACCAGAATTAAGTAAAGCAGAATTAAGTAAAAAGACTACAACAATCTAGGCAGTTATGCATTAGAGGAAAATATCCTGAATCTGGCATGCTGCAACTCCATGCCTCCAGGTCCAACCAGTAGCAAGGACAGATTGCGCTGAGCAGTTGCAGGACAGCACCAGACAGACATCCTTGCTAGCCCCTGTTTTCCATAAGGCATCCTTTGGAAACTTCAATGCTGCTTGCTGGAGGATTATGTGCACCAATCATGACAACTGTATTTGACTATGATCCCTACACAGGTATTACAGAGGATCATCCTTATACCTGCTTTCCTTAAATAGCCATGAAAAGTTAACTGGAGCCTCTAATGCATTATAGGTCATGCAAAAAATCACTGGAGAATGAATAAAGTGATATAGAGTCCCCCAAAATAGAACTAAGAAAAGCTGGATGGGGACAAGGAAAAAGTTCTTCTTGAGGAAAGAAATGGCTGGACCACATATGTGGATTATGCAGCAAACTGAAGGGAACCCAGAGTGAGCAGTAGTAAGTAACCTGGATCACCTCAAGGGATGATAGTTTTTATGGTATCTTCCCAAGATTTTGGACTTAAGACACTCAATTTGTCTGCAATATGACAGCAGGACTGAAAACTGTGTTTGATTTTTCAAAAAGATTTTACACCTCTTGAAAGGACCATTCACAAATAACAATTTCACTGCCTCCAGGCATTTCTCTTGCTTATATCATGTACATAAAAATAAGAAAATTAAATAAGACTTCTCAATAAGACATTCATCTGAATAAATCTGTAATTGTCTTGAACTAAAAGTGTTTATGAACTCCTGAATATAATATTTCATCTTCACAAACTGTAAGACAAAGAGAGAGTTTGACAAGCAATTAGGAGTCTCAAGATAGAAATTGCTATGGAAGTCCAAGGTATTTTTGTTATTAATCATTGTGTAGCTCCCCACTACTGTAAATCAACACTAGGACACTGAAGTCAACAGAGTAATTGAAGCAACATTGATTTTTCACAAGCTGCAAAGCTGACCCAGAGCATTTCACTTTTATTCAGGTTTCCTTAAAGAAATATAGTTCTATTTTTTTACTTCTCCCCCTTTTTGTAAGTCAATACTAAAGCTAGATTAATTAAGTGTTTAGAGTTCATCACATGAGAGGATTAAGAACTTATATTAAGGCCTTTTTTGTAGTCTTTCATGTATAAAATGTTCCTATTCTTGTTTTGAACTAAATTGTAATTTCAGTTACAACAATGAACTTATGGAGCATTGCTAATGAAATACAGTGCTATTACTGAGATAAACATCTGACTGATAGTACTTTACATGCACTTCAGCAATGAATTTATAATGTAACAATTTTTCATATAGGAAAAGTTTGCCAGAACACACTACAAAGATATTTGTATAGTCACAGCTGCTCAGAGCCCCATCCAACCTGGCCTTGAACACTTCCAGGGATGTGGCATACACAGCTTCTCTGGGCAACCTGTTCCAGTGCCTCACCACCCTCACAGTAAAGAATTTCTTCCTAATAACTAAACCCACTCTCTTTCAGTTTAAAATAGTTCCACCTCATCCTATCTCTACACTCCCTGACAAAGAGCCCCTTGCCATCTTTCCTACAGACCTCCTTTAAGTACTGGAAGGTTGCTACATCTGCACTTGTTTTTCATCGGGGTGAAAAATAGATGCAATGGATTAATGAGAGGAAGGGAAGTTCCTACGTATACCAAATAAAATACTATGCTTGTTGAAAGCAAACTTTTGAGTGTTGACTGTTCACATTAAATATACAGGATATGTCACATAATACTGGCATACAAACCATTTACCCCAGTGTTTTGGATTACCTAAATTTAAGGTATTATTTTGAGCTATCATATTTCCAAAAGCAAAAAAAGTGGGGCAAGGGAGAGAGAAGAATATCTCCGCAGCAGCCCAAAAGGAACAACACCCTTCATGTCTGTGCTTCCATGCCTGTGCCTGCTGTACAGGGTGGGAAGAACAGACTGTCCTTCAGTAACCGCAGTGACTTTTGACCTGTAAATGCTGTGCACACCACTCCTCCCATCACATCCCCACTCCCTTCTCCTTTCCTTCTCCCCAGTCACAAGTCCTCACTCTTTCACCCCCAAGTCTGAGCACCCCAATCTGTTACTGCAAACCTCCTCCTTTCCTGCCTTTCTCACAAACACATGCTGCAGCCCCTCACTCCCCACACCAGCCCACCTCCTTTTTGCTAGGGCCTCCTCCAACCTTGTAGTTTTTCATTTGTTTGCACATCTTACACCTCTGCCTGGGGTCCAGCTGCCCTGGGAGTCTTCAGTACTTGTCACATCAGCGCAGTCTCCTCCAGCTGTTGCCAGTCAGCTGTTGTTCCTGCTGTCCTTCTCCTTGCTGTCCATACTCTCGTGGCTACTAGCACACACAGGGCCTCCTCCTGATTTCAGTGCCTTAGCTACAAAATCTTGCTTGTTGCAGATAGAAGGAAATCCAGGTACAGGTTGCATTTACCAAAAATCCACTTGGATGGGACACTTAAGGAAAAAAAGGTATGTTCAGAACAAAAGCCCACAGATGTATCATGGCCCTACTAATTTCACAAAATTAGCATTGTACTAATACATTATTTATTTGAACATGGTGCTAAATAAATGCAGATTCTGTTATGCAACATATCACATCACAGAGATTACAATGTACCATAGATTTATTACATCTGACGTGGAATAACCTCCAGCAATAGGTCAAAATGGAAGCACTTTTGATTCTCACTGACAGTTGGATCCAGTTACCCCGTGGAAAACATCCAGTTTTGAAAGAATGGGTCCGATTTGGAAGTCTGTAAAGCAATCACTTAGAATCTGTGTGGGGTGCTTCGCCAGATCTGTATTTACACAAGCCTTGTCAAACTGCCTCCAAACAGATGTTGTAAATAACTCTTGTCTAGAGTCATATAATTTTATTGCTGAAGTAAATGAACTGAGGAGGAGACAAAGAACGCAGAGCAGAATACAAAAGGTCAGTGTTACTCTCTCTACAGTGACAATAAAACATGGTAAAGTGGGGGCACCAAAGCAGAGGCGAAGGGGAGGGGAATTGCAAAGAAGGAAGGATAGATACCACAGTACTGTCTTGCAGTAGCATGTGATCCATAAAGCAGCAGTGCGTGAAGAGGAGAAAGGGTGATTCACCTGAGAAATTCCCACTGCTTAGTACTGCAGCATCTCTCATTTCAGGGATCTGAAAGCTTTGACATTTCCGTGCCACAGCCTCAGTGCTGCCCTTGGTACTGCACAGGCTTTCTCTGCAAGCAGCAAGTCTGAAAAAGAGACCTCATGTCTGATCAGCTGCCATGGAAATACAGCCAAAAAGTATTATACACCATTTCTCAGTGTCTTTTTGAAAAAGGAATTGCATTTTTACCCTAATTTCATTGAAAAAGAACTGAGGCACAGGTAGATCAACTGCCTTTCCTGAATGCAAAATACAAATAAATCAGTGGCGAAGCTTTCATTAAAACCCAGGCACATTCTCAACTGTGTATCCTTCCTGCCCACAAATGACCTGTAAAAGTCTGTATTTCCTTAGAGTTCCCCTGAATTAGCCAAAGGGCAGCAGTGGCAGCAGCTGCTGTGCAGCAGCAGCTGGTTAGATCTCTCCATTCCACTCTCCCATCACACCTTTCCCATGACTAGCTGCCTAAATAGGAATTTTGTACTTTTTAAAGTCACATTTCAAAATAAATACCTGCAATTTCTAAGATTCTATTTCAGTGTTGGACTCTCACACTACTTAACTCAAACATAGTATCTGCTGACACTTGAGCATTTCATACACACAGGAGTATCAAACCCAGTAAGTAGAGAAAAAAGAGCTACAGGAGTAACAGCATCAACTTCCAAGCAGATTGGTTGAATTTAACAAATCATAAAGCATTTCATTTGGGGGTCAGCAAGCTGCTAAGCCTAACATATGCAGATTCTATTAATTTCCATGCTTGGCTCTTGGAAAGACTGAAAAGGGAAGAGGAAGAGATACAGGATACACAGGCAGAGCTGGCTGCGCTGCCGATGAAGAGAATACAAGAAAGCTCACTCTGCAGTTCCGAGTACTCGGATGCCATCTGTCTCTTCTCCTCAGAAGATCCAAGTTCTGCAGCACTGGACAAAGAGATGGGAGGACTCTGGATGACCCAGCTGGCCCTGGCAATTCACTGCTGCTCCTGATCTAGAAATAAAAGGATTCACTCATCTCTCATTTGCATGCATGTCTGAGGCATGGAAAGCAGGATTTTGCTTAGGATGATTTCCACAGAACTGATCGAATCTAGTGATACGAGTGGAGTGTTGCTTTGCTGGATATTGAGAGGCAATAACTGATATTACATTGCAACTGATCTGTGACATGCTCAGCATAGCTAAGTGGGCCATCATCTACCCTCGAAGATCAGTCACCTCCTGGTGAAGGCTGTCCAGGTTTATACTGAATTAAGGACACTATAAAAGTAAATCTAGCAAGGCTGGAAACTCAGGAATGCTTTTTTCCAATTAAGATCACAAGAAGCAATTAGTTAGACAAAATGCAGTTGGAATTTAGCCAGTAAAATCAAACTCTGTTTTTATACAAAGCAGCACAGGATCCTTAAGAGCACAAATCTAATCTTAAAAAAAAAAAAAAAAAGGAGAGAAGATGGAATAACTGCTCTTTTTTTCCTTGTAGTACGGTTCTTTAATTTTCCTGAATTTTGCTTATAAATTACTTAATTATGTTCTCTATTCATAAACTTTCTATGATACGGCTGCTTGGAAGTCTAATCCTACAATCATCATTGCAAATGAACAGAAATATGATTTGAAGGGCTATACATTAAGAATAATTCCTTGATCAGGAAATTAAGCTTATTTTAGTGAATGGAGTAAAGGTCTCATTATAAACATATATATCCTAATACAAATGTGAAAACTCCAAATATGATTTTGGGGGCATGTTTAATTTTTATGTCTGATTCAGCCACTTTTTGCTACACTCATAATTACAAAAGCCAGAGAGAAGAAAGGTGTCATTTTTGACACAAATATAGATGTGTGTTATATTGAACATTTTTTATTTGTTTGCAAAGAAAATTTCTGTTGCATAGAGTGTAGGTGAATTTCTAAACAAAATGAAGAACAAAGCATAGTCATAATAAGCAATGTTCCCTGAAGCTTATAGGGCCACAGCTCATTAAAAAAACCCCTAAACCTATGATAACAAAGCACCATGAAGGTGGATAAAGGTTTGTTGGTAATATGAAATGTATGAAAGCTGAACAAAGAAACATGACAGGGTAAGATGATTTTAACTGTACATATAAATATATGTGTATGTGTGAATGTTACTGAGAATGAAAAGAAAATATTTCTTTGGATGGGTTTACAAGGAGAAGAGCTCGAAGGAGCAATTTTCATTTTTCTTTTGTAATCTAGATAGTGTAAAATTATTCTGTCTTCACAACCTCAAGGCAAAGAAGACAGTCTGCTTCTCTAGCTATAAAAAACAATCTGTCAGATTTTTTTAAAGGAAATCACAACTGATTTTTCATAAAATAAAAAGCAAGAGGATTAGAGCTTTGTGGTGACAATGAAATCTGCTCAAAACTCTTACAGTGAAACCCAGAGCTCCAGTCAGGTCGTGCTTGAGGCATTGATCCTGCAATAAATGCAGTTTAGATTCTGTAGATTCGGGGCTTGAACTGTCAAACATGTAGACCTTCTTATTCATCCAGATTTAATTTTTTTTCATAAACTCCTATATTTGAATAGAGCTAAAGGTAATCAAAATGAAAACAACCTGCAGCACACAGACCCCAAACCTACAGCATCAGCCTTATCCTCATAGAATAGTGGTTCCAAGGCAGATGGAAAAATATTTTTCTGAAAATACAGTTCTAAACAAACTGTGTCATGTAGTGTGCCCAATTTACTATTCTGCCATATTACACACTATTCTGTCCAACTGGCATTCTTTTTGTATACTACCTACTTGCTGTAACACATGATTTCTGACTCCGGGGTGATGCTCAATCCTTTTTCTTTTAAAGATTAGAATATTATCAGTCTCCCTAAAGTTTTCAAAAGCCCCAATATTAAGTTATTGGACTACTCCATAAGAACATCAATGTTCTTGTCTGGGTCTAAGGCCCACTCAGGTGCTTGTGAAAAGAATCTGATGAACTTCTAAACATTAAGCTCAGGTACCTGGGGTAGAGTCAAATGAACTGAGTCACGGATCCAGCTTTTCTGCTTAAAACCATTTTGTAACTGCTGGATCATAGTCTTATTTAGAGCTAACAAGCTCAATTTTTGCAATTAGGGTGCAAGAAAATCTTCCAGTACTGCTCACATTTGGTCATTTGTCAAAACAAACCAGAATCTGTTTCCAAATTAGTGAGTACTTAAGATCAGGAATTATATGTCTGTGTTTGTTTCTTTAGTAGTTAGCATGCTGTGGAAGGTGTACAAACAATCTAGTCCCAAACCTCCTGAACACAGTCAGTTCTCTGTGCCAAGTTATTCCAAGTCCAGGGTAGAATTTAATTTACCAGTGCACAGATTGCAGTTGTGTTAGGTGCTGGCTAGCACAGCAAGATAGCACAGCTCTAGTGCAGATAAAAGAGATTCATAGCTCTCCCTGAAGAGTTACAGAGAGATTTTTAAAGCAACAAGAGGAAGAGCAGCCTACAACCACTTGAAGGTCAGTTACAAAGCTGATGAAGCCAAACTCTTCTTGGTAGTTATGGATAATGTTGGAAGAGGCCACTGCCAAGTCAGTTTGGGTTAGGCATTAGGGAAAATACAGAGACTTAGTGGAGCCTCTGTCCTTGGAGGTGTTAAGGCTTTGGCCAGGCAAGGCCATGGCTGACATTAATTCTGCTTTGTGGGGATTTCCAGAGGTGCCTTCAACTGGCATTTCTGTAACACAATGAAGTCACATATAAATTTCCTGTAGACTCACTTCTGTTATCTTGTGCTTCTGGAAACCTGTAGTTTATAGGATTTTAACCTTCACATTTTCTCTATGAGACTGGAGATGGGAGAAGTAGCAACTGATATGAAAGAATGACTGGCTTGGTATTTTCCAAGCCCAAGGGAAAATTTAAGTAGGTATTTTGTTACTGACTGAAAAGATGTGACATTCATGTAATCGTTAAAGAGACAACATTCAGCACCTTAAGCTGAATTTTATTTGGATTTTGTGCATGCATACAAAACCCTCAAAAATCAAGATAACTGAAATCTAAGGGGCAGAACCTGACTACATAGAACAGACTGGCGTTTCACTCTTAAAATAGTGTATTTTCCAGATACAGGCATTACATAGATACTTCTCATTATAGTCTGTTAGTTTCAACACTTGTCTATCACTGTGCAAGTGGTGTAGGTACTGGAGAAATAGATTTGTTTTATTGTTTGTAAATGGCATTTGCCTTTTGCTTATTTAAATGGAAATTTCAAAATCAGCTTTGCTAGTACCTATATTATATTTAGAGATATATGCACTTCTATCAAAGAGAAGTTTCCACCCCCTCATCAAGAAGAGTGTGATAATTCTCAAAGCTCAAGCATGCAACCTGTCTTCAGCTTGAAGTCATGACTTTGAAAACAAGCATCCATTTTCAGTTACTTGCAGAAGCTTTGGTTTGGGGAAAGGAGGAAGACTGGAGGCTGACTTATTTTTCTTGCAATCAAGCGGAAGAAGTCTCACTCCATGTTACTGTAATAGAAACACAGGGAAGGAACGAGCCATGTAGAAATCTGCGGAGTTGCCTGGAGGACAGAGCTGAGTTTACAGAAGACTGCTCACCTCTGAGCACAACAGACTGTAGCAACACCACAAAGCAAATATCCATGCCAGACTAAGCAGAATACCACACCTATTTACAAAGAAAAACATGTCAAGAGCAATTTTCTTTAGAAAATTCATTATTACTCATGGTGGTTTAAAGGCCTTCTACACAACTTAAGGAGACAAAAACGGAAGAGAATATGCTAGAACTAGGAATTCACCTATCACGCTACCTAACATTCCACTGGAACTAAAAAGGTACTCAGTCATTTCCTAAAATGAAAGTAGCATTACTTTTGTTTTCTTGTCTAGGAAAGGAGATGCTATTTGCAGAATCACAGAATATGCTTGTGTTGGAAGGCACCCACAAGGATCATTGATTCCAACTCTTAACCCTGCACAGCACCATCCCCAAGAGCCACACCATGTGATTCACTCTGGGAAGAACCTTTTACTAATATCCAACCTAAACTTTCCCTGACACAACTTCAGGCCATTCCCTGATGTCCTGTCACTGGTCACCACAGGGAAGAGATCAGTGCCTGTCCCTTCTCTTCCCCTCATGAGGAAGTTGTAACTGCGATGAGGTCTCCCCTCAGTCTCCTCCAGGCTTAACAGACCAAGTGCCCTCAGCTGCTCCTCACACGGCTTCCCCTCATGGCCCTTCACCATCCTCATGGCTCTCCTTTGGACTCTAACAGCTTAATGTCCTTATATTGTGGTGATCAAAACTGCACACAATGGTCAAGAAAAATAATAAAAGATTGGAGAAGCAGCTTGGCAAGGTGTCCTATCACATACTTCAGATCAGATTCATCATTCATAATTTATAATTTCATGAGGCCATTCAGTTTGTAATTTCCTTTCTTCCCTTTTCTATCACCAAAATGTGATAACAAAGACAGAAATAAAGAATCAGAGAGAACCTTTTGGCTCTAGAAACATCCTTCCTCTGAAAGTAGAAATCGTATTATTAATTTATACAGTAAAGTAGAATGAATTAATTAGGAAGGCAAATCACAGAAATGTATTTTAACTTCAATTTTTATGCATACACATTTCTATATGTATTACATATTTCATAAACTGTGTGCCCACCTCAAGCTCATGATGGTACCCACCAGACCTGTGTTCTGAGACATCAGTGAGTTTTCCCAGCCCTGTACCCTTGTGTTGCTCCACAGAAGTGCTGTCTACCCCTGTTCTCTCAAAAGGAGATGAGACTATTTTCTTTCTGCAGATGAACCAGAAGCAGCTCAAGCTTCCTTAAGTGTGTCTGCCATGTTCATTCAAATAACCTGAGGCATACCAGCAGACAGACTAGGCTGCATTTTCATGGCATTTTTCAGCCAGTCTAGATGCAGACGGCAGCTGAAATGTGTGATCTCACACTCCGCTGGCACCACAGGAGATGTTGCTGCTCCCAGCTTTGCACTGGCACTGCATTGATGTGTGAGGGAGATCAAAAAAGTGATCTGACTGGAAACTATGGGAGTTTTTCTGGTTTCAGAGAGAGCAGCCCCCTGATTTCGTTTGCATGAGAATACATGAATGTGAGCAGGAACACAAAGAGGCCTGAGGGCCACATCTCATGGAGCAGAGGGATGGGTAGCAACCATCTCTTCCAGCAGCAACTATTACTCAGATTACCTCAAAATAATAATGCAATCACCATCACGCTTACTCTTTTGTGATACCTCCTCTGTGGGGTTTGGAGCACTAGCACAGGAGTGTCCTTCCTGGCTGGGCACCTCCCAGGGACAGATGGCAAAAACCAGCAAAGACCTTTGCCTTCCTCCAGGGTCTTAACATGTTGCATGCAAAGCTCATGCCTCAACCTCGAACTGTAAGGGCTTCTACTGCCTTTAAATATTCAGTATGGGCCAGCCAGAGACAGCACTTTTAAACACAGCTCTTAGCAGGTAGGTCAGGCATCTAGTGAAAGAAAACATCCTTGTTTTATTTTATGAGACATTTCCCAACTTTCCGGCAGGACTTTGGTTTTTAAAGACCATATATGTGGTAGAGACCCTGGATTGTGCTATAAAAGAGCTGGGAATGTGACTCCCTACAAAATGTTACATTGGACTGAAACACTGTGGGACAGCAACAAATGGCAAAAACCAAAGGGGCAAAGGAGAGATAGAAGGATAATTTTATAACTCTGTAACTTTGTTTCTGCAGATCCTGAAATACTGTGTGATTGTGAGAGTTCAGTACAGATGTCCCATGATGAAATGTGGTAAATCTTTATCAATCAGCCAATGGCTTTACAAGGGATAAAAATTTAAGGCTGCATTAGAAAAAATGTTTTCTGTTCTAATGTCAATTTCTAGTTTGCATACAACAGAATTGTGGAATATGCAATTCAATAGGAATACTTGACAATACAGAAAAAAGCATCATATTCTACCTGTTGTCTGTGGGACAAACTTCCCATAGATTTGTGTGGAATATGCATGCACAGTTAGAAGAGAATACGTATCTAAATAGAAAGATAAATGATTATGTAAGATCACTACTTTGGTTTGATATGGCACTTCAAGTGGTCCTGTTCTGTTATGTCTTTATCTTTTTGGGAGAGTTAAATAACACTTCTTTTTTGCTCTTTGTAAAGGCCATGTGGGGGAAAAAAGGATGGATTTAAAGTACACCTTAAAAGTAGTGAGCTATATCATTTTATCACCATTATTCCTACTAGAAAGTTATTGAAGAACTTCATTGCTCTTACTATAAGGCTCAGTTCCAATTTTCAGCCTAAATCAATATACTTTCTAAACCAGACCCAAAAATAAACCTCCAAAGCTAGTTGTTTAGCTGAATTCTCCTTTTTTGAAAATTACATTAATTGCATTTTGCAATTTTCCTTAGCAGAGTGACAAACAATTATACAGCAACAGTTTTATTGATCCATTATCTATAGCCCTTTTCATAGCCCTTTCTGTATTAGAAAACATACATCTCATTTGAATTTTCTTGGATAGGACCAAAACCAGCCAGTTGTTTGAACCTCTATTCATAGGTCCTATTTTCTGAACCTCTGGTTTCTGCTGTTCTCTCTCTCAGGCTCCTCAGAACATGGTGACCTAAGCTGACACAAACCTATGTCAGCACACACCTCCAGCCTCCAGAGGCCTCTACTGAAGGAGTGGAACACAGTCATTATCTCCATGTGTTTTTACATGACATTTACATACCTTTTCCTGGGTTTGGCATCACATTGCTGACTCATATTTCACCTGTAACTCTCTTTGTTTTCTGCCATGCTGTTTCTCTGCCAGGTATTTCCCAATTAGTATTTCTACATTTCATTTCCCTTCTGTAGCTCTTTGTGCTCACCTCTCCCACAGTATTTATGCTGAAGGTGACAAGGATAATGCATATCATCAGTCAGCCTGACTCCTTTATTACAGAAGAAGTACATTGTAGCTCTTCTAGGAAACACTGCTTACAGGTATATTGATGATTACTTACATCTGCTCGGGGAAAAAGAAAGAGGCGTATGGTGGAAAAATGTTGATCAATAATTATGCAATTAAACAGCATCAGTGTGGGTCTCAGGCCCTCAAAGCTCTGTTGTGCTTGTAGATCACTATCTAGAAGTGAGTATACAGGTCTCCTGGAGAACATCACAGAAAGAAGGCAAACTGCACAGTGGATTTATGACAAGAACAAATGTATGCGTCTGTGCAGCACCCCATGAAACCGATGGATTGCGGCAGAACAGCAGGGCTGTAGGAGTCATTTGCTAGTGAAAAATGTGCAGAGCTGGTTTAAACGTTTCAAAGTACAAAAGGGAACAAAAATGCAAGCTCAGATATGACAGTTACCATATGTCAGGGTTTTTTTGTATATTCTTCCTAAAAAAATACTGGACAGGGGTGGTGGATTGGGGTGGGGAGAACATCTCATTTAGGCACAGATAGCCCTTATTTGCATTTATGGAGGTGTGTGAAGAACTTTTCCCTGTCCTTTGAACTCAGGTCACCCACAGAGCAATTCTGATACTTCAGAAACCATTTGTTTTCTCTGTAAGTTCTACTGCTCACCCCAGGAGGCTGCTAAGCTCAAATCATCATCATAGTTCCATCTTCACCACCCTGCCAAACACGGCAAGTGGAATACGCTGTAGACAGTCCAGTTCACACATTGCCAAGTGTACTTCATGAAAATCTTGAAAGCTCATCCCTGCCTGGTATCAGACCTCCTTCTCGGGAGGTGACACTGCATAAAAGATTGTGCTAATTGCAACAACCCCGCCTTTGTCAGCAATTCTTTTAAAGGTGACAGCATGGAGGAATGGCAGGGTATTTTCCCAAGGAAACCTGAGGTATGCCTTTCTGTAGCCAAAACAGTTCTGCATCTGCTTAGCTTGATGCACATCATCACCCTACCTGACACTTTTCACCCACTGTAAAGTGGGTCTGCATGTTATCTCAGTTTACTTGTACAAATGATATGAAAATTTAATTTAGAAGAACTGCCTAGGATAGTAAAATAAGGACCATTAGAGTAACAGCTTTTGTGCATTACTACTATGGGTTTGAGAAATGAAGAGTAAATTATTTGTTAGGGTAATGTAAAAATGAAACTGAAAACGATAAACAAAAATTTTGTGTCTCAACTCTAAACACTGTAGATAGTGCATCTATCAACCATTATTCAGCACAAATGACAGAATAAGTGAAATTGTCCCTGCTTATGCATAACTATTATGTTATGGAGTTCATACCTTTGAAACATTGGAACATATACTGGATATTCAGATTCACCAGTGACATGAGTATATGCACACATATACATACATATAGATGTACATCCTTCAGTATGTACACATATATAATATATAAAGACACAGACAATGTTGCACTTGCAATTTTTTTGCATTTTTAAAGTGTGAGTAAAACCAGCAGCTTAAAATGTCATACCAACCAAATATGTTTTTCACTTAAAAATTCCTATGAAGTTGCTTTATTCAGAACTATTTCATTATTCTTCTTCTGTGAGCTTCACTTTCTTCTGATTCTTGAAGTTAGTATTCAGCTTGAAATATGAAGCATTAGGAATGAAATACAAAGCATGGACTCACGGAGACCCTGCATGAACTCTGGACCTGTAAGATCACATTCTCTGAATATTCATGTCCTTGGTGGCTGTATGTGCCTTGGTATTGAATAGCATTCACAAGTACTTGATTTGCTTCTCTCTTTACAGCCCATGACAGGTTGAAGACACTTGGTCATTGAAACGTCCCTTTAACTCCTTGCTTCTTGTCAGAGAACCACTGACTAATACCTCAGAGGAAAGATTTATTCTCAAAACTCTGCTTTTCATGGTATCGCCTCTCAACCCATTCCTCAAAACTTGGCAAAAAACACATCCCAGGCCAGAGACTCTCAGATATACTTAGGATTTATGTGCAATGACAAAATCTATATTCTCATTGTGATTTCTGCTGCTAAGAGCAGGTGCTGGGGAAGCTGAAAGAGTTTTGCTTGTTGATTGTCAGCATGAAATTAATTTAAAGCTAGGAGTTCCAAATGTAGCAGATTATGAAACTGAGCACCTCCAGACTGCCATTGTCTCTGAACAAAGCAGTTAACAAAATACTTGCTGACATCCATTAGACTACCATGGTCACCGTGTAGCGGTGTAGTTGTTTAAGGGTTTTAATGGTGTAGTTTCAGGATAGCAAACTGCCCTTGTGGCAGTCCAAGGTGGCCTTCAGGATGCCTTGGGAAATGCATGGCCTGAATGCTTCCCACGTACAGGTGTAAGAGTGAGTGTGGGTGTGGAAGATAATCAATATGCCTTGCTCCTGTCAAAGTCACCCCAGCATTTCTCTTAAAGCAGATAATCTTTAAAGGGGAAAATTCACGTTGATTATAGCTGAATGTAAACAGCCACTAAAGTATTGGAAATCAAGTTGCTGGGGACAAGCAAAATCCAATAAAATCCTTTTGCCAACCACAGATTTACTAAGGTACATTCCTGTATATCATTATGTGTCGCTGTTGAGTGGATGTCGAAACAAGGAGAACTCGAGATCAAGTGGCAAAAGAGGTTAATTTATTTACTAAGTTCAGCTTTTATATACAAAATGGACTCTCAGTTGATTGGCCATTAGCTGTATGCCTCCCGCAGCTAATTGGCCACCTGGATTCATGAGAGCTCGAAGACCTCTATCTTAGTTTACATAAACAAATAGATTCTTTCTCATGAGAAAGAGGTTTCTGTGCTGTCACAATTATAGATTTCTAAGACTTAAGAAACTGAAGGGAAAACACAGAATCTTCTACCCTGATTTTGTCTGGGTGATCTTACTTTACATCTCCAAGAAATGCTGCTAGGTACCTTTGCATACTCTCCATCCATTTGTTCAGCACTGAGCAGTTTACTTCGCTAGGTTTTGCCTTATTCCTTAATAATCACATTTCTTTTTCTTGATTGTTTGCTCATCCTACAAGCAACAGGTTATGTGAAGGGGTTTTTTTCCTGTATGGCTCCAAATCAACAGATGCGGAGCTCAAACTGAATCTGCTGAATTACTCTTTGGATTGCCTTGTCAAGCATTATTTAACTGAGGCTAGATAAAAAGATTTTGGGTTGGACTCACTTTCAACATGTGTCATATTCCATAATAAAAACTCCTTTTGTAGAGGGCCAATATGCAGGGAATATTGAATCATTTGCCGTAGCTATTAGGTCAAGATGACTTTCTTTGACTTTGGTCCTAGATCCTGTTTCATGCTTTCCATTAATTCAGGGCTCTTTAGTGCCCTTTCCATAGAACAAGAGGGACAAAGCCAGCATCACTCTTAGAGCTTAAGATAGACCATGATACTTTTGGCTGACAGATTTCCTACAGATGTAGTAAATACAGACTCTTAGAGCCTCTGATCCAGCCCTCAGACAACGACCTAAACTCAGTCTCACGATGTAGTGTTCTATCCATAACCCAAATCACTGCACCTGCAATTGTGACCAATCTCTGCCTTACTACTGTGGATAAGAACTGCTCTCTGCAAAACAGAAAATCATAAACAAAATAATCAACTGGAATTACATTAATTACTTGTAAGCAAAATAACTTGCTAACTATATTGATAAGCCAATCTTTCAGAAAGCAGCCTTATCTCGTTCTGACTACAGCCTGGCTATCTTATCCCAGAGTCCAAGACAAATGACATGAATGTTTTCTTGTATAATCCACTGCCTGGCACGTCTTTTACCAGACTTCAAAGTTCGGGGGCATCTTCTGTCTTATCTATGAGAGAGTCAATATGAAAAACTGGCAAGGTCAACATCTGATCTCTGAAAGAACTGTACTTTGAACTCCACTGTTCATCACGCTGCCAGCTCAGAGGAGCAGCAATGCAAGACAGGCTGATGCACCAAAGGTTCCTCATTTGCACCCACATGAAGACAACAACAGCTTGTGCAGATACAAACCAGCATGGGAGCATGAAAGGGAATTATTTACCTTAAAGCTGCTGTGGTTATTCTTGATGTCATCAATGTAGAGTTCATGGTTAACCCTTTTGCTCCCTCCAATAGCTTCAGACCTGAATTATGAAGGAATAAGGACCAGATGGATCCCACTATTTTCACCTTTACTTAAAAACATGAAGAGGTGTAGCACACACAGTCAGCAGTACCAGGTTTAAGGCTCCTCTGTCACACACAGGACATGCTTGTACATCTGAAGGGTCATCCTGGACCCTGATGCCTGCTGGATCACTGCTGTCTTTTTCTAGGGGAAGAGTAAAATTCCACAGCTGAGTACAGGAGTCACTCTGCAAAAGCAAAATAAATTGGGAAAGGAAGAAAACATTGTTTAAAGGGTAAAGGATGGGGACACAGGATTTTTGCTGTTTGATTGATGACTTGTTTTATTTGGCTCTGCATACTGCTGATATTCTCTCCTTCTAAAATTTATACTGAAAATTCTTTGTCAGTAACTTTTTGACACTATCAACACCAGTAATAAAGTTTATAAAATCCTAATCTCTCAATTGATCTTTCTTAGTCCCCATTATTTCTGCTACCAAGAGGGCAAAGAGCAAGCTCATAAGTACACCCCTCACAATTTTCTTACTTTTCGGAGCTCATATACTTTACCTCTGTTTTTTTCTTTGAGCTGTCATGAGTGTGAGGCATATGATCCCTGTTTCTGTATTCTTTTTCCAGCTCTTTCAGGTTTGCTGGAAATTACTCACATGAAAGACCATAAAGATGTACTTGTGGCTTGCTAAGAGGAATTTTGCAAATCATTTCTGTTTCAATTTCCTCTTTTTAAAGGAAATTAATTAATCCTCCTGCCTCACAAATACATTGGGAAAGAGACAGACCAGTTTCTCTGTGTGGGTAGATCACCAAACTGTGTCAAATCTTACCGAAGTTGTTACATAGCCATATAATCCTTGTCATCATTTGTACCACAAAGAATGCAGAGAAGAGAATCAGTGATATTTGAGGCTGTCATGGGAGAAACTGGGACTCAATTGATGTGTAAATTCTCAACAGTAGTCCTATAGTAATTGAAACAGTTAGGAAGTATCACACTCTTTTAGCTATCTCTGCATGACCTGAACTGAAATTTTCAGATGGCAATAATTTTTTCTTTATATTGAATGCCATGGTCAGTTAGACAGCAAACAATATCTTTTTCTTTGTTAACGAGCTTGCCAGCATGGCAAAAGGCCTCATTTTTTAAAACTAAGATTTGTCTATTTGTCTCTAAAATGTGTTTTTCAGTTCTGGAGGACAGAACCATAATTTGAAAATCCTTTTATATTTTGTCATCTTGAGACCTGCTGTCATATCTTGTATTTATGGACATCTCACAGGAAAGAAACTACACATAACATTTAAACAAAAAAAAAAAATCAGTGTTCTGGCCAGCATCAGCGCCACAGTGGAAAAGAGACAAACTAGAGCAAAACCAAACATCCGAGGATGAAAATGCTTCTAGTATGGTCTGGATGATGAGATAGGGAAAAACAAAGTCCTTTTTTAACATGATAAAGTTTTTTGGTTTGTTTGGTTGTTTTTTTTGTCAGTACAGATCTGGCCTTTGGTGGACTTGCTAGACCATGGTTCCCCCTTCCTGCTCCCTCCTTTCTCCTCAGCTCTGGGGTTTATGACAGCTGCCTTTCAAATTTTGCTCTGCTTTGCAGTTATATATAGATCACCTGCTGGAAGTCTTTAATAGTAGGGGACACAAGAAACAAGCTTTTCAAAAATAGTCACTTTATATTTGTTTTTAAACATATGAGAACAATATTCTTTGGTTAAGAACTTTTGTTTCAGTTGCAAATTAAATACTTTGAATTTGAATATTGAATTAAGACTGTCCAGCCTCTTGCTTCTCCCCTCGTCTATTCATACCAAGCCTGTGGGAAATAATTTCCTTGTGTTCAAAATGGTACTATCTTCAGCTACAATGACAAATTATTTTACTTATAGGAACATACCTCATCTGGAACATGTCCAGACAGAGGTGAATGAGTGAGCAGCTATTCCATAGACTGCTTTCTTCTTGCTTAGCAAAAAGCTCCAAGGTCTCAACATCACCAGCCAAGCCATAGTAAAAGCATCATTATAAATTTTTCCAGGGGTTATCACTGGCAGTCATCCTTACAGTATCTTGGTGAATCATCAGCATATTCTGGCCTAATTTAAGATTTTATAGGTCGGATGTTTTGTGACTACTTAACAATACACTGTGCCATTGATTGTAAATGTAATGCTGTAGCACTTCCACATGACAGTTTCCTTAAATGAGGCACTCAGAAAAATCAAGAGTACATATATGCAACTGTCTATGAAAAAGTTGAATTACCTTACAGGAATCTGTTGTACAAGCAAAACCAAGTTACTTGGTATCATATTTATCTTTTACAGATAATTGAAAAGATTAATGAAATCAGTCAAAGCCTCCATCCGTCCATCCATCTGTCCATCGACCCACCTACCCACCCCCCTGCCTCCCTGTCTTAACATATGAACCTGCTGGGCAGTTTTGACCCAGTTTCACAGAAGGTCAGAGATGTCAAAGACAATTCACACTCTTCAGATATGGCACACTTGGGTAGAGCTGGGGACCTAAAATGGGCTCAGACACAACATGCAGACATTTGCTTAGGCAAATAGGGAAGTTACAGAAGTAGGACAAGGAGTTTAAGGAATGAATGGCTGGAAACCATGGGAAAACAGTTTTTATTGGTTCTGTGGTTCATGAAAATATTTCTCTATGGACTTCCATATCTTCCGAATTTTTTAGGCAGGGTGCCTGTATTTTTTTATTCTGATTCACTATACAACCCTAATTAACTCTCAGAGAAAGCTTAGGCAAAAAAGGAATAGATGATATCTATAAAGATCGAACAAAAACATATATACATCAGCAAAAAAGGATAGCAAATTGCTATCTGGAGGTGGATAGCAAATTATACCTGCACAAGACTGCCTTAATTCTGCCATTTGCTCCCTTATATGTGTTTGATGCTTGAACTAAGAAACCCTGCTTTTAACAAGGTGCTTTGCAAATCTAAGCTTTACACATACACAGATGGGAGCTGCAGGACTATGTAAGTGTGCAGAGCATTTCTGACTGCAGCATCGTTCCTGCTACTGAGAGTTTGAAATACAGAGTTCTTGACATTGTCTTATTAGTGAATTGCTAAATCTGGCGTATTTCAAATTCACAGTTCAACCATATTATTTGGAAGCAGGAAACAATTACTGAATCCACTTTTAGAAAAGCCTAAATGATTGCAAGATGTGCGAAGTATGACAGCTTTTCCATGTTGATGCAGCTGGGTCCTGAGTTTGAGAACTTATTTATCTTATGGATTTCAAATAACACTATTAATGCCTTACATCTTGAAAGAACTTAGCAGACAGGGATCCATTCATTTCAACAGATTGGCTTACAGATATCAAAAGGGTGAAAAAGTTATTTGTGCAATTTTTTTTCCAGTATTCCTTGTTCTTACAGGAAAAATATGATGGTTTTAAATATATAATTTCTTAATTCAGGAACTGGGTGATAATTGACTTAAGAGAAAAAATCACATAAGATACCTGCAGTTAATCAGTGTTAAAATATATGAGCCCAGTGAGAATGACAGGTCTGTAAGCAGGAGGGAAGCTTCTAAGCTGTACATGCAAAATGCACTTGTATGAAAGCAACTGCTAGCTGCACAAACGTTTGTGTTTGTCTTTCTCTTCATATATGTGTATGCACACCTCGTCATCTACAGCCATTCATTAGGAAAAAGTCATCCTGAGGATAGAAGATTTCTAAGTGCCTAGATCAATGTTCAAGACAAACACAGACAGTCCTAGGCTCTCTCAGGCTGCGATGCTCTGGGCTCCTAGGGTCCAGGTCACTGTGATGAATTTGACATATGCTAATGCAGGTCTGGAAGCCTAAGGTAGAAATTTGCATCTGTGCATGATTAGGGCAGGAATTAAAAAAATGCCAGGAGGATGACAGAAAAAAGAAGAAATAAAATGCTGGTGCAGGAAGCATCCAAGTGGATCAGGTAAAACAACTAGGATATATTGGAGGTGCTTTATTGACTATATGGATTAATTTACTAAAAATCCTTTTGAGTCCTAGCTTGAGGCTGAGGAGTTTGAGTCAATCTGCTGACTGAAGGAATGAAAACAACATCAGTCAGTGGCAACAAAATCAGGTTTGTCTCAGAGATTTGGTCTCTCCCATGATGCTTACACCCTGGGATCTAGGTAGGAAAGGTTGGTTTGAAAAGTGTTGTAAGCATGACAAAGGAAAGGAGAACTTGGGAATGGGAGTGACATATTAAGGCACTCACTTAAACAATAGATTGTTTTAACCCTCTGTGAAATTCCAGATGGGGATTTGAAAGCAAGAGAGTCTGCTGCCTGCAGCCAGGTCAGTACTTCATCATTTCTAATGAGGTGGGGTCACAGAACTGGACAGAAACTGACTGTTTCTCCATGGAACCTAGCAGCCAAGCAAAATCCACAGGAGTTCCTTGTAGTTCATAAATACAGCTAGGCTACAAACCCATGATTTAAAGGCCTTTGAAACCACTGATTATCCAGGCATCTCCTGTGATAAACTGTCACACAATTTAATTATCTTTCACAGTATCAATGTAGTGTGATCCCTCGAGACATGTCATTGAACTCTGTCTTCACACTGAGCAAATGGAACTGTTACATCCTCTTCAGCCCTTTGGACACAGAGGAGAGGCACATCCAACAGCCGCATGCCCCCCTGAAGTACCAGAGACCAGCAGTCGGCTTTGGCAGTTTGTCCTTGATGCTGGTTTTTTTTTATTTGTTTTGGGTTTTTTTTGCATCTATGCCAGCTATGAGCCTTGTGTCCCATTGAAGAGCAGAAACCAAGAGACAGAGAGCAGAGGGAAACTCCCAGCAGGACACTTGCACCACCTGCTCTTTGCCTTCTTCCTTGATGCATGCTCCTGTCCCTGCCTGGAAAACAGTTTCCAAGGGGAGAACACTTCCACCTCATTGCCTTGTATAACCCACTGGTAGTTATGGAAAGAATCTAGCAAAGCTTTCAAAGATACTTTCACTTAAGCAAGGCTTCATTCCCACACATTTCACAGGGACTGGGCTCCTTTTTTTTGAACCCACAGTGCAGCTGCATAGCTGGTATGCAACAGCCTCCTTAAATTTTGTGATGACAGGAGCACACAATATCTTGTGTAAGCCCATAACAATAGCATATGGTAGCATTGAAGATTAAAGCAATGCTGAACAAAAAAATCCAAACCCCACACTGCCCCTTAGCTTGCAACAGATCAAGGAAAAGCCATAAAGTGAACACACATGACAGTAGAATGCCTGGGATTATGAATCTAGAACAATGAAAAGAGAAACCTCGAAGTTTTCTGTTGTGTTTATGAAGAAACCCTATCTCTGAGCAGGCTAAACTTCACAACAGCTTGGCTCCAGACCTGGTGCTGTGGCTCAGACTTATCTCTGTTTATTGCAGGGTGTTGTTCTGAGAGAAGAATCCTGCTTTTCTGAGGTCCTCGCCATGCTCAAGGTTATCCTTTAATCTTGCAGTGCAGGTTCATTCTGCCTGGCTGGAGGACAGTGCCCCAACAACACAGCAGGTGCCCTGCATGTATGCTTGCTTCAGCTATAAAAGTTGCACAGAATCCTGCTGGGTTTTTAAGAAAACATGATTCTCTTTATAAGGGGAGCAAAGCCAACACTCACTTGCTAGAAAAGTCATTAATAACAACCAAGGCCAGCAGGAGCTCAACAGAAGAGTTTTCACCTTTCCAAAACTCAAATGCCAGATCCCTGGAAACAAGAGAACAACACTCAAGGAAGTGATGCTGAGCAAGCTACCCAGCAGCTCTGAGACTGGAGCAAGCAGATGGATACAAGGAGATGGGTGCATTAGATCTGCAGAGTCAGCACTACCCTGCCCTCTTGTTTGATTGAATTTCTGTAAGGGAAATTTTTCTCCTTGTACAGTTTAAAATGATAGCATAGGGTTAAAATGTTTTCAGGAGCATAGGCCTCGGGAACGGTAATGGGCACGGTGTTTGCGGAGGACAGAGAGAACCTGTCCACTAAGCACCCACTCGTGAAGAAGCCGATGTAATTACATGATAAACATAATAATACGGTGAAACTCTAAGGGGGGGAAAAGGGGGCTTAAACTTATGCTTGGGTGAAAACAATGTATACACTAGAACAATGTTAAGGTTGATGATTAACATATGATTGAATGGCAATTATGTCAAGCAAACATATAAAATGAAATCTATTCTAAAACCATTTTGGGACTTGATTTGGGTTTGATCCCCTGGTCCCCAGAGCGCTCTCAATAAAAGCACCGGCATAATCATTTGTGGTTATGTTTTTCCTACGCTAACAAAAAGACAGTGTCTTTTCCACTAAATTGTTGTTATTAGTATTACTACTACTATCTTTAAAGGCCCTCTCACCCAAGCTTTGTCTGATATCTTACATAGCTTTCAGAAAATTATCTAAGTTTGCTATATTCCATCAGTATGAAGCACAGATTGCTCAAGTGCACAAAGAGCATGGCAAGGAGAAAAATCATTTATGTGAGGAAAGCAGTCAATTACTCCATTGATGTGTGCTGCTTTATAGGCTTTTCACTGCCAATCAGTGTCATGGCTTTTCAACTCTTTTTACAAACCAGTGCGCATTATTTCATGCAGTTCAACTGATTTTAGCCTGGCAGCAGTTCGTAAATAAAGCTGTCCCTTGTCAAACAGTTAGCTCCTTTCCCTTTGCACATCACCTCTGAATATTGCTGGAGAAACAAGCCACCATCAGTGGTTACTGGCCCAGACAGGCACCAGAAGGCAATCTGACCATCTCCATTTCATGTCAAAATGCAGCTGGAGAAGAAGCTGGGAGCCATCTCAAAGCAGAGCAAGGTTCACAGTATCCTCGTCTGGAGCCTTCGGGCAAACTATGATTACTTGGTGCAAAGTTGAGTTAGTTTGACATGTCAGGGCTGCAAAGGGATCGGGTGGTGTGGATTTAGTGTGATGGGTGGTTCTGCTTTGGTTTTGTTTTTTTTATTTTTTAAAGTAGCTAAGCAAGGAGCAATCTGATGTGGAAACAGCAGCAGTCTCATCACACTGGCACTTATTTTATCTGCACTGCCCTTTGCCGCAATTTTTTCTTGCTAATGGTTTCAGCAAATGTTCCCGTTCAGCTAATAAAGACATAACCATGTAAGTTGTGGAAGACCCTTCCCACTTACAGATAGGGCTCTTGAAGCTCTGAAACAGCTCCTGTTCTCCTCTTGCACCAGAGACCTCTGTTTAAGCATTCCTGACAGGCTCTGGCAAAGGCTGTGCTAGAAGCAGGAGATTGTTGTGTCCCTCAGATGAGAAAAAGAAAAGTAAAAGCAACATCCAGCTGGGACCTCCTCAAGAGGATCTTGCTTCAGTGAAATGCTGCTGGAAACTCCTAAAAGCTTTGCAAGGTCCTGCCCAGCTGGGAAATGCACTCACTGCTCAAGAGACAGCTTAGTTCATTCATGCTGTACTGCAACATTCGTATTTTTCCAGCTCAGTGACTCTGATATGCAGACATGGGTAAAGACAGAGCTGAGAAAAAAGACATTTCAGCTTTTTCCTCCAGGCTTTTAGCTCTAAGACAACATTATTCAGTGATTAGATTACTGCTCTCCAGACCCAGCTGTTATTTTTGAATCTGCTCTTTTCCAGGTTTCTGATATCAAACAGTTGCTAAAATTCAACCTGCCTTAGTTTCCTCATCTATAAAATGGGGGTGAAAACCACTTTTAAATCTAAAGGTAAAATATTTTTGAAATGCTGGTGCTTACCTATCAATGGCTCTGTGGAAAGACAAGCTATGTCCATTTTACAGGCCATTATCTGTATTTGGACCTGTCCTCTCTTCAAATTCAAAACAGAATGTTGCGACTGGGTAAATAGTTTTCATTGCCTCTACCACAAAACCTGCTATCAACACTTCTATTTAGCTGCTTGGATCCAAGCCATCAAAAGCTTTATCCTGCAGACCCGCACATGGAGTTATCTAACAATTCAACAGATTTATTTTTTCCTCAAAATAACTCCACAGAGAAGCATGCCCTTAAGGTTCACATCTTTCACTGAAATCAATCAACAATATAGGATCAGGGCCTAGTAAACTCCTTTAGAGGTGCTTCATAGATTGATTTGCTCAGACAAACCTTTATTTAATTTAATATAGAGAAATGTCCTGTCCCATCTCAATTCACACAGCTTCAGAGGGATGTCACAAGAAAAGACTGTTCTCTTTGAAGGAAAAACAGAAAATATAATTAATTTTATTTCTTTGTAGTTAGAAACCAGTTTCTGCCTCTGACTCAAGTTTTTCCCTCACTCTACAGAGAGAGTCAATTGAAGCACAGGCTCACCTCTGCAATGTGAGCAGAGACATCACTGGAAAGGGAATAAGGAGCTGTTCCTATAATCCAAATACAATCCTGACCTGAAGTGAAGAAGTCAGAGGATATATATTTGCTTAACTCCATCAGCTGATTAACATGAATTTTTTTTCTCACAGTATTTTATGATTCATGATAGTTGATTTGAGAAAAAAATAAAATTGCTTCAAGCATGGAAAAAATTAATCAAAATTTTTGTAGAATATAGGAATGCAGAAATGACAGTTGTGCTGCTAAAAGACAAATAACACCACTTAAATGTGCCTTGTAAAAGCAGATGAGTAAACAAACTCCCCTTCACTACATAAGGTAGCAACACCTTTTTCCTGAAGGGTTTTTCCTTCAATTTTTGATGGTAAATAGTTCAAATTATTATGAGAACTGTCTTTACTTTTCCCTGTGATGAGCAAAACTTTGTCCTTCTGCTCAGAACAAGACAAAACCAGTCCAACTGGGGATTTCTATGTATATATTTAGATCAATTTTATTCCAAAATTAGAGAAAAGGGATGAAATTTGCAAGCATCAAAAGAGAAACTGAATGTTTTCATAGTTTGCAGGCTATTTAAGACATGCCTGCTGAGCTTTTGAACTACAGCACCAAGTTAAATGACACTGCATCTGCCTATTTGACCAGTGGCTTAGGGAGAGATAGGATGGAAAAGGATTTTATGAAGTGTAGCAGATATGAAAGGACTGAGGATCCTAGAATGAAATAATATCACATATATTGTTATAGAATAATTTAAAAGTGTAATCAGCAGAGACATTATCTGATGTGGTGGGCAAGGGGAAGTTTTGTGTTCAATTATAAGCTAAAAATCAATGCAGAGAAGGCATAAGAACGTCTGTAAGAAAGACAAAGGTAACACCCTGATCAAAAAAGATAAAGACAGTGTTTTGAAAACTGAGTTAGATGAATTGCTCGGGTGCATCATTTACTTGTGAACTGTCTCACAACATTGCTGAAGAGTGTTGCTTCATAATATTTCTTAATTCTGGAAAACTTATGCAGATATTAATATGCTTTACAGAAGAATATTTGCAATTTAAAAATCCAATAGATAATGTTTTCTAATCCAGTCTGCCTCTTTATGCCCATGATCTTTTTGTTGCTTTATCAGAAGCAAAAAGAAATTAGAGAGCATGCCAAGGCTTAACTTGCTCAGCAGGCTGCAGGCATTAACATCAGCCTTGTAGAAAAATGCTTGTGCTGGCCTTATCTGGGGAAGGTCAGCTCCCACAGGGACTGGGTGGCAGCAGCTCCAGCACTTATTAAATGCATAAGTTTTCAGTCCTTAGGACTGCTTCACAAAACAAATGAGTAAATCCAACTTATAAGAAGCCAAGAAACACCACAAGCTGATACCTTCAAGGCTTCCTGGCCCTTGTGCTCAGAAGCACAAAGGTCAGTTGGCAAAGCAGGGTTTGGCAGACTGCATCAGAAAGTCTTCTTAATGTTTTCAGGAATGGTTTGAGTCTCTTTCATAATGAAACTTTAATTTCAAGTCCTTTTAAAAAAAAAAAAAGCAAACAAAAAACCAAACCACAACACACACCCCAGCAGTACCAGAAAAGATGTTCCAAAAAAGGATACTGAAGGTATTGTAGCATCAGAGCAAGATGTCTGTGTCATAGCTCAGCTCTGCCTTACCCTGTGGCACCCCGTACACGTCTGGTTTTATCTGTTATTTTTCCACAGCTTGTCTCTTGGCTTCCTCAGCCATCACAGCCCTATATTTACACAGCTGCCTCTGAAGCTGTAAGGCAGCAAAGGGATTGTTGCACAAACAAATGGAACATGTGGATCTTGCCAAATATCACTTACCCCAGTTCTCCTCCTCCTTCTTAAGCAGTTTATGTTTTGGCACTAACAGACTCCCTGAAAATTAAAAAGAAAATGCTTTGTGCTGTGTGTCATGTATAATGCATATCTGTTTTGGCAGAAAAAAAGTTTTGAATAGCTTTAGGATGGGAGAAAATACAAATAAGAGAAGTTTCAGCGTAAGGCACCAAAATTCAGTGTCACACCAAGACCAGTGCTGAGGCTGCTGTGTGTTACACCCCACCTGAGACACAGAACCTCCCACCACACAACCCTTTGGCTTTGACCAGAGAAACACGTCCTGCCAGGTCAGACTTATTCAGTCATAGTGTGCAGTCTGACACACTGGGGCCAGGCTCAGCACTTGCTTTCTCCCTCCTCCAAGACAGGTTATCCCAGACTAATCTTCAACATCTGGTTTTGTTTTTTTGGTTCTTTTTAATCACACCAGTTGTGATAAATGAATTTATGCTGTTGCTTGTCTCCGGAAAATAAGCACTACATGGTGAATAAATGCAGTGCAACAGGGAACATCACACTGAGTACGGGAGACAGATCAGATGAAGAGATATATATACTCTGAAATGAAGCTATCAAAGGTCTCCAAGCTACAGATGTTGCTATAAATAGACTGACATCCTGCATTACTAGAAACTTCAGAGAAGTCTGTTTCGCAGTACTTAATTCCTCCACTGCTCTAAGTGAAAATACAGGCAGGGAAGATAGGGCTGTACCAGGTGGAATAACAAAAGATGTGTTACTGAACACAAGAAATAGCCAGATATCCATTTAGCAGCATCACACTGTAGACTCCACAGAAGAATTTAGGCTGGGAGAAACCAGCTGAGTGAGGTCAAGTTGCACAGGGCCAGGTCCTCCAATGCATTCAGCAGAGACCGTACCTCTGTGGGCACCCATGCTAGCATGGGATCACCCTCAGGGGGAAACAATTTTCTTCATATCTGACAGTCTTGTCCCTTGCTGCCTCTCCTATCACTGTGCACCTTCCAAAGAGTAATAGAAAAAGCTGAGTAGGGAGGGACCCACATGGATCATCGGGTCTGTCTCAGTCTCCTCTGTGCCTCATGTGAGGTAGGGGCACACAGTGACAAATCCTCCTCAATACCTTCTTTTCCTTATGCTAAAGAAATCCTATTTTCTGGGTAAATCTATCCAGCAGCTTCTAGTATTGAAGGAATTCATTCTCTCAGTGCTCTGCTCCTCTGCCCAGAACACAAAGGCTCTGGAGACACTATTTGCACAGGTTAAACATGAAGAAATAATGTATCTGGAGAAATGAGGGCCATAAAGAAGCAAAAGCACCTCCATATCACCCCTCCTTTTAGCAGATGGCCATGGGCTTTGGCAGTTAGAGCTGTGCCAGCCAAGAATAATGATAAATCTGAGCCCATTAAACAACATTACTGCAGCAGAAAGCAGCCTACCTGCAATCCCAATACCTTATATTACAGCCTCATTGAACTACACAATCTGCTAAGTTTTAGTCAGGGTAAGTGTGTGGGCAGAAAAAACCTGATGGAGCAAGTAGCAGTACCTCCAGAGAGAGATCTCATCTCTCCAGCACTTCATCTCCTGTGATGAGGCACTGAAAGCCCACTGTCCCTCTGTGCTCACAGTCCTGCTGTGCTGGCAGGGACCTACACAGTTAGGCCTTGCTCAAGTCCAGCAGGTTGCAGCTGCTGTGGTCCACAGGGAGGCCCAGGTGCATCCCACGGCCCCTGCCCATGGTTTGGCCCCCTTGCATGCTCTGCCCCTGGAGCAGGAGGGGTGGATGGCTGACTCTGCTCCAGGGAAGCTTTCAGATGCTGTTTCAGAGGCACAGGTTGGGATGCTGTGAGCTTCAGAACTTGCCACATGCCTCTCCCCTGAAGCAGTAAGGTCCCTTCCCTGCAGGGCAGCACTGGGTTAGGCAGGAATGCCTCGAACAGGCCTTCACCTTCACCTGGTAGAAGTCCACTCTCTGGAAAATATCTGTACAAGGAAATTTATTAGCACTGAACATCAATGTCACTATCATTCTTTGAAGAACTACAGGTCCATGTAAGTCTTCATGAATTTTATTTCACCAATTAAAAAAATGTTATTTTACTGCAGGATTTTCCTTTGAGGTGCTTTCAGTTAATTACACTGCCAGTATCTGCAGCCAAAATACCACCATGTGTCTCTTTGTAGGTGGTTCCTTTTTCAACTGAGACTAAATGAGACTTCAGCCTTTGAACACACTTGGAATAGCAAGAAACAGTTGTAGCCAACGGTGGTAGCTGGTAGCTTCCTAGAGGCACTGAAAAGATTTAGGAAAACATTTCTTCACTTTGTATTTAGACCAGGTGGTGGTACCTGAATTAGCATTATTATTAAAGAGCACCATCCTTAGGAACTAATTTTTTAGCAGTCAGTTTCAAGCTCCAAAATAGAATATTCCTATATTCAATTTATGCAGGTAATTTTCCATAATTATTATCAGTGACAAAATCTAGCACATGCCTTTTCAATTTACATAAGGAGAAACTGCAAACCGAAACTTCTGATGCAGTTCAAGATTTCTGGTATTTCCTGGACTTCCTTTGACTTCTTACTGTTAACTTGTGCCAGAAAGTCCAGTACAATCTGTCCTGTGCTGCTGAAGAGTAATTATTCATTCATGGTAACCCATAAGGGGGTCAGACTTTATTAATTTTAATCTGTTTTACACAGACATTAATGCAAATTAATTTTCAAGTTTAATTAAAACAGAGGTTTTAAATATAGATTAACAATATCTAAGAAACCAGAGAAGGTAGTACTGTTCTTATTGAACTTACATCCATGGGACTTCAACAGATGAAGAATCAAACCCTTTCATTTCTTCTTTAGCTTAATGACCCAGACTTAGCAGTGTCTTATATCACTAGTATGTGAAGAACAGACATTTGTCATCCCCAAGTATGTTGTTTACAAAATTTACAACTTCATAAAACCAGTAGTTTAATCTTTGATTTAAGTGATGCTGTGGGTGCTTACTGTTGTTACACATCCACCACAATAAAAACTGAAAATTCTTAAAATACTTCTTCTCTTTCATTTTTGGAAACAACCTTTTGGACAATCATGGTACAAATAAACATACTGATCAGAAATTAGAGACAAATGTTGTCATTATGAGGAAATCAGGTGATGCTTGGGAATATTTATGCTGTAGAGAAAAGATGGGCCTTTAAAAACACTTGATTCTATGAATTGAAAGAATCATAGCTGGATAGAGGTTTCTGCATGACTCATCTGGTTTGCCAAATCATGGTGTGTAAGTAGTGTAGTAAGTGACAGATCTGAACAAAAGAAAGTCTACAGCTGAGCTATAATAGCACAGGATTTCTGCTGAAAAATCAACTGGGAAACCCATGAACAGAACATACAAGGAGTAAGAATACACTGCTTTGACAAGATTTATTTTATAGTTTTGACACTACATATTCTTACCCAAAGCAGATGGTATCCTTGAACAAAGTGGTGAAATTTCTCTAGCAGATATTCTTTCCAAGAAATAATATTAATTACATACTATTAAATGAAAGTTTCATAGTGCTATTAAAAGTGTTTTAAAGATGGATAAGCAAGAAGCACAGTTCTGAAACTCATTGCATGCTAGAATTCCAAACAAAAAAATGTCTAAATTTGACCTCTATAAGGCCATGTATGTAGTGCGTGAAATTGTGTAGCAGGTAAGGAAATGTTTTGATAGGTGCAGTCCAGGGTACTTACCTTATTAGTAATATTGAAATTTAAAGCCAGCAGTGGAAATGACAAATCATCAGGCAGAGGGGGCAGGGAGGTGGGGTGAGAATAAAAATCACAAGAACAGAGACACATCATTTCCCGTAAATCAAAGATATAAAAGGAAAATCATGTGTGCAATAAGAAAGCCAAAAACAATCGTCCAATGTGTATCACCGCTCATAGATTTTGCTTTGTCCTTTAGTGTCCCACTTTTTTTGCTTTTATCTGTAGAACACTCTTCAATTAAAGGAACTTCTGGTGATATTTTATCTGAAAGACACTCTAGTGAAATGTGCCTCTGATGTATGGCACTCCTAGGAGAATCTCTGCATCACATTTTCTGAGCACAGTTAAGCCATTAGATTTTAAGTTATATTTCAGTATATCTCACAGATTGAAAGCAGCGATTAAGCACATAGTTTAGTCAGGTTGTTTGAGACTGGCCACTGATGACAGGACATGTCCTAATGTCGGTATTTCCTAAGGAAATGCAGACTGTGTAAAGAGAGAAAGCACACAGCCTTTTTTGTACTCTTGACTGACACTGAACGTTAAAAATATGTTGTAGCAGTAGCCTCATACTCCAAGCATTTATCCTGGGGGAAAAAGTAGTTTTATCCATTAAACTCTTGTTTACCAATAAAAACTTCAAACTACTCATCTACGTAAATGTTTCTTGTAAACAGTGAATGGGAATCTTTTTCAGCATGAATGAAATAATTAGAACTGTATACTGCCTTGAACACGAAAAGACAACTGGAGGCCTTTAAAACAAGAATAAAACTGTGTACAGCATTTGTAAGATCTTTTGCCAATTTATAAAGCACCTTTAAAGCAAATAAACAGGAGAAACCTCAGCTTAGGGCTAAAAAAACCCTGAACAACAAAACATGTACCAACACTCCTGCCCTGCTATACAGAGGAAAGAATATCACTGTTACGTTGTCCAAATACTTCTCATTTGAAGTAAGGATGCTTTGTAGTTCCAGGAAGACTTTTTTTGCAGTGCTGACTTTGAAGGATATACTAAGTTGTTCCAATGGTAACTGGCAGCAGAACTCAGAGAAATTCCATCCAGAGCAATTGAGTGAAAACTGATATTTCAATGATTTACAGCCTTGTTCCGTTCTAGCCCATGGCACAAGAGAACAAGAGAAAAGCTGAGATTCAGCTGTTCCAGCTTCATGGTCTAGCATAAAGCAGGCTCTGACAGAGAGAGCTGATCACCTCTTTTGAAAGGTTAGTGCTTCTGGATACCTCCAACAGATGTAACACGTCTGTCATTGCACGTCATCAGTGGTGCAGACAACATACCCATGACCCTCTTCAAAATTTGAGGGCAGTAAACCTGTTTTGCAGTTGCAAGCCCTTAAGAGGAGCAGGAGCCCTTCTCTTGGTATTAGAAGTCACCAACTTCCAACCTTCACCTTCTCTAGAGGCTGCACTTACCTTAACACCAGGGGAGAACACCACCTGTCCTGCTGTTACAGATGGGATTCAGCTCTTCAAGCTGGTGCATTTGAGAGAAGATCCTCTCTACCTCGCTTTCCTCTTCTCTGATGCTATTCTCCTGTAAGTCCACTTGGCAGCACAGCTCCTGCAAGACAAAGGACTATCTCTCCTAGCCTCAGAGAGAGACTCCAAGCATTCCCTGCAGCCTAGGACACTTGAAGGGCTGCATCCACCATTTGCAACTTACTCTGTGGCAAAGCTTCTACCTTGGCATGGAAAGCTTCCAGGGAAACCACTCTGTGGTATGTTAACACCACGTTTGAGACTTTTGCAGCAGAACAAATTGACCTGAGTCCCTCTTCTTTGTCCCCTTTTGTATAAAGTGCTCCATCTATTAGCTGTGCTCTGGAAGCTGCACTCCTGTGTATTTCTTAGTTGGTCACCAGCTAAAAGGGTGCTTGGCCCTCTCCAGCTGGGGGTAGCTGTAGCAAAGGTTCTGGGCACCTGGAGCAAAGGCAGCTGATCATGCTTGTTGAAGATGCAAGAGGAGGTTTATTACCTTGTCCTTGTCTGGTGGCAGCAAGTACCTTAAATTTCTTAAAGTGTTTCCAAATACTCACTGATGATCTTGGATCTTAACACCAGAAGGTCAAGAAGCTTCCAAAGCTGAGTCCAGAGATTGTTGCACAAAAAACTGCATCTTTAGCTATGCTCTCATAATATCCATTTCATAATACACTGAATTTAGCCTCTTTTTAAACCATAAATGGAACAGTGGGTCAGTAAAATGACATGATTTATAAAAGATGAAAAATGATTAGGAGTCATTTTTCACAGCAGGTTCAGCTCCATCTGTAGCTGCCTTTCACTGCAGACAGGTCTGGGTGTTGCAGAAGATGATGAAATACTTTTCCTTCGTCCATTTCCACTTTAAAATTCAACTTCAGATGCTGAAGATGGAAGATCAAACCTTGATTCGCTATCACGATTTATGGCACCAGTGGATGTTTGTGTAAGCCATGCCTCTGTCTGTTTTTTAATCCTACTAAATTCTTGACCTTCACACTGTTTTATATCAGTAAATTCACGTGTCTGTTTCCACAGAAAAACACGAGATTTCCTAGGACTTATTTTGTTTGCAACTGCCATCATGCAAGAATCTCTTCTCTGCTACTGGAAGTGAGAAATCTGGGTGTTATATTGACCCTTCCACTTCATTTAATACAGGTCTTAAAATGAAAATGACACTCCATCCTGTAGCCTCCAACACAGCCCTGCTTATGTGGATCAATATTATCAGTCTCATTAAAAGGCAACACAGAGCCTTAGTTATCTCAATAAAGTAGCTCACTTCTGCTGCTTTCCTGTCTCAACAAGTATGAAAGGGGCTACTTCTTATTTTACCAATATTAGGCATGAGCAAATATGGCTTATAACGCAATAGTCAAACCGGCTGTAAAAATTAATAGGTACTTCTGCTCAAGTTCAATACTCTGTTCCACTCTAGCTGGAATGAAACTCATAAAACTTAAAACACAGTTGAGTGAAGGCTTTCACACCTTCATTGCTTGATGTTGTTTCATGATTCATTATGTGGCTATTTCAGTCAATCTGACTACTATCAGGACAGGGCACAAAATTATTATTCAAACAGGAAATTTCAGGTCTAAAATTGGTTTCCTATCTGACATGATTCACATGATGCAGGGTTGGGGATTTTTTTGTGTTTTGCATCTTTTCCAGTAGAATATCAATATCAAAAAATCAATCAGTGGCTGATTGTGAATGCTAAAACCCCTGAAATACTAAAAGACAGTACTTTTCAAATAGATAACAGGTTTTTGGAGGCAGAGGGCAAGAAGACTCAAAGGTCAAAAAAATTGTGAAGTTTGACAGACTTTGGCAATGCTTCTGGCACTTAATAAACATACATTGCATTTGTCAATTCCTATTTTGGGATTCTCTCCTTATTTGCCTACAACTAGCAATACATCACGTTACTTTGTCTAACACCTTCACATCAAGGCACTGTTTAGTGACTGAGGCAGCACTGGGGAAAGAAGCATCAGACGATGTTAGCAAATTACATATCACACCAATTTAATGCAGGGCATTACATTTGATTTGATTACAGGGCCAATCAATTGTGATGGATAGGACTTCAAATAATGATCTGATTACATAGGGACAAACCCAAGAAACATCCAGGGAGTTCCACAATGTGGAAACTCAGCAGATTAGATATGAAATTAATCTCAACTAGATAATCGCTTTTGTATTCTGGATTTGCACACACAAAGACAACTAACAAAAATGTATGCCCTCCAAGAGACATAAATTGGTAGCCTTTGGGGCTACCACAGGAGTCAGGGACAGAAACACTCTCTTCCTTGGTCAACATCAATTTTGCCATTCATTTCCAAAGGGCTTGCACGTATCAGGACCGAATTGAGCTTTATAGCTTTTCCTCTCTCAAGAGCACATTTCTGTTATGCTCCATAGATTTTGGCCATTTCAAAGGGTCATGATGAGCTCTTTTCAGGGAGACAATCTAAGTCTTCTATCCTTCATCTCCTCCTGTTTAAGGCTATGAATAGTCCCACTGACTCCTCTGGGATTACGTGGATTCTGAAAGTCAAGCACATATCAAAGCCTTGGCAGGATTGCTGCCTAGGGAGTGAGACACAAAAGGCTGTAGAAAAAATATTCCTTAATGAGACTCTATTAAAAAACCCCACAAATGTTATTAAACTTTGGTTAGTTTGTTACTGGTGAGGAAGTACACTGAATCTAACAGTGTGTATTTTCACTATAATTTTTATTGTTTGGATACATGCTATTACGCATGCATACAATGATGTTATCTGCTCTAATATCTTTCAGATATTTTACTCTGAATGTCATAAGCACATAAAATCAGTTAATTCCTTCCATGTTATGAGTGCAGAATACTGATTGTGGAGCTATCAGTAATATGCATTCAGAGGATACACTGCACTTACTCTGAAGGATCCACAATTGAATACTGAATAATCCACAAAATATGACAAAATGCAAATAAGGTGACTGACATGATATTGGAATGTTGAATTACTGGAGGAATACCAAGGAGGTATTAGTATTTTGCTCCTCTTGTGGAAAAATTACTTGTGAGACTCTGATTTAACTAATTTCAATTTTTATTAAAACCCCTTTCATTACTCTGACCCACTGCATATGACAGCTGCATTTCAAAATTAACACTAATTTGCAAGTGCAGCTGGCCTCCCTTGACAGTGAGAGCACAAAACATTGTTAAGACAGAAACTGAGGGTGGAGTTACACACATACTTAATTTTATAGTACATATGTTTTGGAATAATTTATTATAAATGCACCCCAGTGACATCAGTGCCAATTTTGCACCCGCAGTTCCCTGCTTCTGACTTTCTATAAGCCAGATCTCTGCAGATCAGCTTGGGCCACGTGTACCTTGCATTACTATTTTATCTCAGGCAGCTGTTCCCTCCCTGTTTATTCCTTCTGGGTTGCAAACACTGCTGTGCAGGGAATGCAGAGTTTGAGTTTAGGGAACTGAAAGACTGGTTTTCCCTTGCTGGAGGCAGTGACAGCTTTGGGAGGGAAAGTTTCTTGCAGACTCTTGCAGTGGCAAACACCACCACATCCTGCTCGTTTGGCAATAATTAGCGCGGCACAGCAGGTCAGGCCCAGACTCGGCTGGATACGTGCTTGCTAAGCATGTGTTTATCCAAAGATCTTGCTTGAAGTTCTAATTTGATGAACTAGGGCCTTAAAAACACTGTTGGAGTTCTCTGAGGTTTGCTCCTGCTCTATGTTAACAAAGTAGCAATAACTTAGACAGCAATTTAGATTTTGAAATTTCTAATATTATCATAGAATCTTAAAGGCTGGAAAAGACCCTTAAGAATCCCAGCATTAACCCCACACCACCCTGTTCACCAGTAAAGCTTGTTCCCAAGTGCCACAGCCACGTGCCTTCTGAACTCTTAGTGATAGTGATTCCATTGCTTCTCTGGGCAGCCTATTCCAATGCCTGATCACCCTTTCTGTGAAGAATTTTTACCTCATATCTAATCTACACCTCCCCTAGCACAGCTTGAGGCCATTTCTTCTGGTCCTGTCACTTATTACCTGGGAGAACAGACTGACCCCTACTTAACTGCAACTTCCTTTCAGGTAGTTAGAAAGAGGCATAAGGTCCCCACTGAGCTGAGACAGACAGACAGACAGATAGATAGATAGATAGATAGATAGATAGATAGATAGATAGATAGATAGATAGATATACACATGTAACTTTTAAATTATAAAATATTTAAGGTATACTGTATATCAAATCTAGCTTTGGAAAGATGTAGTATACTACTTTTCACCACGAAAGCTTTAGAAAGGACTTGTTATTTACAAGTGATCTAAAATCCACACACAAGAAGACAGTAAGAGAGATTAATGCAAAAAATAGTCAGGATTCAGGCACCAGCATTGAAAGATTCTTGCTGGTCAGACACTTATTTAGAGGTGTCTACATTAAGTTTTATGTGGTCATTTCCAGAGCTGAGGGATTGGTAATGTGCCATGGCTAGGTTATAATTAGGCAGATTTCTAACCCTCTCTGTCCTTCCCTCCTCCAGCCTATGACTGTCAATCTTAGTTTGAGCTGATCTAAGTTTTTAATGTTTCTTCTTTGGCACTGCCAACAGCCTGCAGCAGTGACCTTTCTCATCCTGCATTTTCTGCCTTTTTCTGTAAGCTTTTACTACAAGCAAAATCTCTTCTTGCTCCTTTAGCTCTCATGTCACACATATGCCAAACTGGGGGTCCAAGCCCCACCTCATCAAAGTCATCCCTGTGGTACCACCTCTGTCTACTGGAGTCAAATGAAAGAACACCTTTTGTGCTTAAAAAGCTGAAGTTCATTGCAGGACGTTTAAGCCTTCCCAGCATCTTGTCGGCTGTTACACAACGTGACCTATTCCCACCCACGCGCTTGTGGCGGCATTTGCCTGTGAGCAACACCCGGCAGTGTGACACCACATTCAAGGCCTGAGCCAATTCATTTCAGAACTGATCTGAGCACCCACCATCATACTGTGTCTTGACAGGGACACAGACCTTTGCATGAAACGAGGGGAATACAGAAAGGCAACTCTGCAGCTGTACTGGTGCTGTGCTCACAAGCTACTTGATGTTCAAAATACACTAGATTTAAACCTGCCTTGATCATTGCAGATTTCCATGGTATTAATTTTAAATAAAAATGGAATTAATGGGAAATTTCAGCTCTTGATAAAATCAGATAGTCCTTCACATTAAACTCTGACTCACACAGAAAGCAGTAATCTCTCTATTGTTTGTTTAATAAAGTATGTTATTTGTCTAGTAAAAGAGAACGTTATGATTTATCTATCAGTGGTTTGCTAAACATCTCATTCATTTTGGTTTGCAAAATGAAGAGTGAGGATGAGGGTGCTGATATTTTTGAATACCTGGCCATCCCCAGGGAAGCTGGAAAAGGTTAAAAATTTATTGCAGGCACTCAGAGTGCACTAATGTCTTACAGACAGAACTGGCATTGATCCTTTCCCCTCTCCTGCTAAATCTTCTACAGATGAGAGCAGCTATTTACTTTACATTGTGCAAGCAGAGCTCCTTGAAGAGAAATAAAATCTAACTTGTAACATACTGCTTGGAGCAGAGTTGGATTTCTGTTACGGAACGACTGATTATTCCCATCTTCCCCAGAAATATCTGGGGCAAAGAATATGTATCTTCCAGAGCATCAGCTCTAAGTGAGTAGAAACAGAACTGACAACCTGGAGATGTCTGCAGACACACACAAGGCATATATTTATCTGGGCACAGGCTGAGCTGGAGTGGCAGCAAAAAAGCATGCCTTTTTTTTTAAGTTAGGAAAAAATGGTGGAGAATATTCAACAAGAAGGAGGTTCAATTAACATGAATATAAGGAATAATTCAGTATAAAGACAGGAATTTTATTGTGACAGTGAAGATGACTGAGGAGCAGTGTCGTATCTCCCTAGGTATATCTGATGCTTCTTTTAGTAGAGCACTTAATTGAAAAAAATCAAGCTGACTCCAGTATTAGACAAATGTGTTTTACGAGTGCGTGACACACCTCAGCTCTAACTTGAGAAATAGTAGATTAAAATGGTACATGCTATTATCAATATAGCTTTATCAAGATGCTACCAAATCTCATGCACTGTGGTATGTACATTGAAAAATATGGGGAACTTCCATTTAGTTCCAAATTTGGCCCTCAGAGATGTATATTCTCAGTTCTTGTGAAAACTAATGGAAAGAGTACATGAAATCTGGTTTTAGAGCATAGCCCCTTATGAACTATGTTTATGAAGCACTTCTTGTTGCTTTGATTTACAGCAGTAAATGCTACAGTGGCATCTGAAGGTCTCACCTGCACTTAGGAGACTTTTGAGCTAGGTACCATTCACATTAGTGACTGCAGGCAGTCTCTGTGGAGTCCCAGTTCAATTTGTTGCCCTCTCTGGGCAGCAGGGAGGGAGCCAGAAAGTTGAAAGATGCCCTGTGATATTCTCTGCTTTCATATAAACAATACTTTAAGGCATAAATGGGTTTGAGAAAAATTGAAGATGAATTTACATTATAACTTTAGACTTCTATGCAAATTTCTTTTGAAGGGACTTGGCTGGCTAGACTCCAGCAGCATCCTTTTGCAAGAAGATTGGGTTGAAATGCAAAGTAAGACTAGAGCTGCACAACCTACAAAGCTGACAAATAACATAATAGGAGCTGAAGATGTGCATCAACCAGAGTCACTTGCTGTGTGCCCAGGTCCCAAGAGTGGTTCTGTCTCCATGCAACTGCTCATTCCTCTGGGCAGATAACAAAAGCCAGTGACTTGCTGGTAGTACACAGTCACTGGAATTTTGCACACAAAAGGTCTGAGTTGTTATCAAATACAGAGCTGATCTCATTGTTAGCCTTTTATGCATAAAGCACACGTCCTATTTTATGTGACTGCTTTAAGGGGAATGCGTTCACTCTCAGCCACACCACTGATGCACTCAATAAATGCACGTATGAGCAGTAAAGCTTCACTTTTGTCCTGAATACCACAATGCAGAAAGCAGCTGCATAAGGAAGGCAGAGTGAAAGAATATGGATGGTGTTTGCATGAATCCTGTAACCCACAAGCCTCAGAGAGAAAACCTGAATGGGAGTGGTGGGCTGGCTGGGACGCCCCAGGACTGTCTGGTTGTGGCTGTGGCCTGGAGTTACCCTCCTGACTAATCACCACTTTGCTTGCACAGGACTTGTTTGTGAAATGTCTCTGCACATAAAACAGAGCTCTCTCACCCACATTTCTGCCCCCAAAGATCAATTCTCCTTGCACTAAAGGTTGTGTAACTGAACATTGGAACACACAAAAAAGTGCTCTCAAACCATATGAAATTCAGGAGGGTTTTTTTTCTTTCCAGTACTCCATTTTCCTATGAAAAGGTTCTATCTCTTTACAGGTGTTTCTTTGATACCTTCAAACATTCTTCTCTGTCTCTCACTGATCACCACATCCCAAAATTTTCACCATTTTTACTAACAGACATGATAGTGAGATTGGGAACTGACTTGCAGACTGCTTTTCACTTCAATTGCTTTTTAAACCAAGAGCAGCTAAAGCACTAGAAAACCCTTGATAAAAGACAGCTCTGGTGCATTTAAGAGAGGATTAATGTGCTTCAGTTTAAACTGCTCCCTTAATCAAATTGACATAAGCTTGCCTGATATATATTTAAGTTTCCATATTATTTTTTCTCTTGTTTAATTAAACCCATTTTGAATTATGCTTTGAGGCAAACCTGCATAACTCTGTATGTACACAAGCTCTCAGATGGTGTTACCAACAGCCCATTTGGAAATGGTACAGCTCATTAGCTTTGCTGGCTCCCAGACAGTTCAGGACAGTTTGAATTTCCTGCCAACTCAATGGTATTATTTAGTTTGTATTTAAAAGCTTGTGTTTCCTTTTGACCCAGGATGGTCAGCAAGCACAAGCACTGAAGGGCCTGGTCTTTCATCAGCGTCTGCAAGAGCAGAAGAGCCCTGAGACTTTGGATGAGTACAGTGCATTGCCTTTTGCTTCCTTTTACTTCTGTTTTATGGAACAGAAGGAAGAGAATGTGAGCTTTTGTACAAAAGTGAAGTGACCTTTCCAAGTTACATGTGGGATCTGCTGCTGTTTCTATAGAGACCAAATGCATTAACCTGAGTCAAGTGGGAATGCCTGAGGCTCACTGAAAGGGAGATCGTTTCTCAGAGAAAGCTGGAAGATTTAAGTAAAAGACTTGATTCATGTGTTTTACTTTTTAAACAAAGGGAAGCTGCCTTTAACTTCCTCAATTGGATGTCTGAGAAAAGACAAGCATTTTGTGTCTGATTTCAGCTTCCAATTTCCAACTTGCAACAGTCTTACCAAAAAGCTGTCCTACTTTAGGGTCCCAAATGCTTCTTTGGCTGAATGAGACTGTACAAGAACTAGGTTTAGACTGGTGAAATATGCTTCTTGTTCAGTCACAGAGTCTGCAAAAATACTCTGACATGCTGCTTAGTTTGTCCGTCCTACATCCACAAACCCATAAACTGAAATAAAATCTCCCCTCAAGGCAGGTCCTAAGACCTAACTCATTCTCTTCAGACCTAAACCCATTTTGTTTCAATACTGAGAACTAGTGTACAGAATACAGTATTTTTCATTATGTGTAAGAATATTTTTAAAAAAATCTCAAGAGATCAGCTGCACACCTTTTCTCAGAGCTGACAAGAAAAGACGATGATAAATTTCTATACTAACTAATCAAATAAATTATTTTCACTGATTTTAGGTGCTAGGCCTATTTAATTTGCAGGTGGGTGGACATGAATCATGTCAGAAGTACTGCTTGTTGTCATCTGTCTAGATCTATTCCGTCTGATCACAGGAGAAAATTCAGCTTCTGTCTATGTGCCCAGGCAGTTCAGTTTTTTGGTGGAGGAACAAAAGGTAAAGTGAGGATTCTCTCCAAATCCCCATTTCTACCTAGTCCAACAGGTATAGTTAGTAAAACAATTTTTTCCACTTGTTCTGTGGAAAATCATCCCCAAGTCCTCGCCCTTGCAGTGGTTTCCCCTCTGTGTATTTGAGAGTCTGAAAACAAGGATTTTTTTACTGATTTTTCTCTTTGCATCTCTTAGGCATGCACTGCTACGACCACCCCTGGCTTTGGGTAGTGGAGTATGCCTGCTGGGCTGTAGAAGTTAAGAAAAATAAAACAACAGTCAATACCAGCTCATTAAAAACAAAAGCAAAACCCCACATCCAAATAAAAACCTCCACATATTTACAAAATGGCAGAGTTCAAAGCTTGATTTAAAGGCTAATCTGACAAATGTTGCATAGGAGAGAACCATGTAACTTGCAAATGGGAAAATTTCTAATTATCATCCATTATAAAGAAATACTGTGATTCGTTTGAACTGTATTGAACCTTTAACTACTTAAGGAAATAATTATTCAAAAAGCCAGCCAATGCACAAACAGCTCTTCATCTTTCACCTAGCTCAGTTGGCTTTTAGATCAAACAAGTTGGATCAAAGTTTGTTTTTACAAAGTCTCCTTTAGATGCAAGAGTCCCAAAAGTACTTTATAAAACGTCCCTTTGAGAAATACAATATCTCTTAAGTAATAAGTTAGGTATGCAGAATTAAGCAGAATAAAGAGCAATGCTGGGTATCAGCAACAAAATAATTGGTTTTGTCATCTCAAATACAAAATTAAATATTTCTGACTTTCATTTTCCATTCTGCTCTCTGATCACATAATACACACAAAATGCTGCTGTAACGGCCTGAACACTCTATTGATCTTAGTAGTTCTGATGGCACCGCTCACTGCCGGTGTTAGTGTTCCCAGAATGCTTAGTGGTCAGTTTTAGGGTGCCCTTCGAACTGTCATCTAATTATACTACCCAAGGGTGAAGGTCGTGTCCCAAACACAACTCACTGAAAGTATCTTCCTGTTTTCTGGCTTGCTTACTGCTGGGAAACGGGGATCAACACTGCCTGTACCTGGTGCTCTTGTTGTGATAGGTGATGGAGTGAGCAGAACACTGACAAGGACCAGAAACCTTTCTAAACTGGAGTTGTTCTGGCCCAGCTCTCCATGGGTACGTGTTCTTTGTTTGATAAGGGGTAAGCCTTTAATTAAAGATGTTCATGTGGGTGCTTTGTGTGCCTGCACAATACAATACCTCCAGATAAATAAAAGAACATTAGTTTTGAACACAACCCTGGTTTATCCAGTGCAATAGCACATGCATATGAATAGACTGGAAATATTGACACAGAGTAACGGAAAAGGTTAAGTCAATGTTTGCTCAGTGCTGCAATCCAGAAGTCATTTTGAGTGCAGCAAATTCTGAGATTCCCGAGCAGGAAGTAAACAAACAGGTCAAAGCAATTAACAGATAAGTTAGGCGAGCTCAGTGCATGCACAAACAGGCTCAGCAAAGCACTCTGTTCCAGTTTGCTGCCCAGCCTGAACGCATTGGCACCGTCTCACTGCCTGTGGTTCTGTACTCGTGTGTTTTCCTCCTTGCAGGGGGCATTAAGTTCATGCTTACTTAGGGAAGTGTGATGACAGCCAGCAAGGACATTGAGGCTCTCCTGGGGAGCAAGGAATACAGGGAGGTACATTTGTGGGGGTTGTGTTTTATTGAAATAGGGAGCTGCTTCTGTTTGTATTGGCAATGAATGTATTGACTTCTACAGGAGCAGGACTGGGAGCTGAAGGAGTCATCAATCTTGTTACATGGTATTGAGCAGAAGTGTAATAGGTGCTCAATCTGGTCTGTATATTTTTCATTTGCAATAGCTGTGTATCAGGGGATAACACACATTTATAGGAATTGATCTGTCGGCCAGAATCTTTAACTAAGGACAAGTAGTGCAGCCCAAGAAGGTGGGATCAAGCAGGTAGAACAGTAGCAGGTCTTTGAGTTTCCTGGCTGGGAGCAAGGAGAGGCAGTAGCCTGGCTGACCCCCAGTCTGTCTTACTGCTGCAAATTACACCATCGGCACCACTTCACGCTGGGCAGCAGCGAAGCAGTTAATGTGACTTTTGAGGGAGAGATAGGAGCTCCTTGCCAGCCCAGGTAAGTAAGTCAATATTACAAAGCAAACTCCATAAAGAACTTCATGTTCTTCAGCAGAGGACCTTCATTAAAGCAGCAAGCGAAGCAGTACGCTTATTTCCCAGGGGTCAACCACTTACACCTTAAACTTTCAAAAATGAAATTTATTCCCTGTATTCCAAAAGACATTTTACGTAGTAGTGCCCTTTTGGGATTATAAAATCACAATCTCTGACATTTCCCTGAAATTTCTGTAATGAGAAGGAGGGCATAGGGTTCACGCTGTTTGAGCTGAAGGACACTAGAGTGTCCCACAGTGCAAGAGCTCTCCTTTTGAATATCTGAGCTACTCTTGGCTGAGATGGTGTACCTGCTGGAAGGAATCAACACTTCAGTAAACTCTTGAAGTACAGATAGTTTCCAGAGGGAAACAAAACTAAAGTCTCAGACTGGAGCTTCTCAAAAATCTTCATTCAGAAGACAGTGATTTTCAGGTGAGGCTTATTTCTGTCTGAAGTCTCTGTCATGTTTATGTGAATTTACAGCCACAAATGTGAGAACTTCAACAAGCGTATGGCAACTGGAAGAAAGCTTCAGTGAATTAATACAGTTTAGGACTCAGGGCAAAAAAAGAAAAGGTTATCTTGGGGTTCTTCATCCTTGACATGAAAAGATGAAAAGGGAACATCATAACTTCAAAGTACATGAAAGACTGCTGCAAAAGAAGCAGCTTCTTTTCTTTATTTACTTGTCAGATGGGACAAGAAATAATGTGTTTAAACAGAAGGAAGAATCAGGTCAGGCACCAGTAAAATAAACTTTCTAGCAGCAACAGACTGAAGCACAGGAGCAACTTTCCTTGACAGCTCTTGGGATCATCTTTGTTGGGGGTACGGAAGACCTAGACGAAGCTAGTGACCTAAATATATGTAAATATAGCTGACTTTATCTTGTGAGGACACGAGACCAACCTTCTTCTTGAAGTCCGTTCAAGACTGCTTCTTTTGCACAGGTTCAGGAAAACTCTACCATGGACCACATTAGTTCCAAGACCTCAGAGGCACGTCAGAAAAGATGGAGGAGGGATGATGTTTACCCTGGCAGAGCGGTTTGCCCAGTAGCAGGCTTTACTTGCACCACAGACATGGCACCCAAAACCTTGCAGTGTGCTCTTTTTTTCTCATAATGCATGATTTCTCTGATGGTAAATAATATTGGAGAAGTATTTACATAGTTTGTCAACTGCTTTCTTAGCTGCAAAACATGACAGCATGAGTCACAACTTGTCTGAGGGCAGAAATTATTTAAATTGAAAATAAACATCCATGATGAAGCTCATAGAAGTCAAGGGAAATTGCAGACCAAAACACATATTCAAAATGAGTAATACTGTCTCTCCATATAAATTACTCTTGTAGAAAGCAACTTTTCTCATGCTACATATTTGAGATGCTCAGGTAAATCTTTGAAATATGCCTCAGAACACTGAAAGTAATGCACATCATGTACAAAGTTGAGCTGTTTTCCCTGGCTTCAGCTGCATTTGAGATTTCAGGAACAGCTTGTATTACCTCATTCATCAATCTCTTGTCTTGTTCTGTTGCCACATTATTCTACTTGAAGTATAAAAAATGGTCCTGTTTTATTTAACCATTTGTACGTATATCAGAACACCAGGAGAACAAATGGAGTGAAAGATATGAAGTGCCTATTAGCTATGTGGCATCTATGAAATAGCTCACCTGGAGGTAAAACAAAATACTGGCTATGAAAAGATTTTCTTTTTGTAGTTCTTCAAGAAATATTGTTTTAAGACTATAAATGCGTTAGACATTTCATAAAGATCTCTCTCTGTGCTCAGCTCTCTCAGCTCTCTGAACTGACAGGCTAAGATGAAAATGAGAATTAATCAGAATTAGTCGGGAAAAGGAAACTGCTGGATCAAATTCTTGCAAGAGAAAGGAAGAAGTTGTTTCATTACCTAACATAAGAAGTAAGAGCAAACATTTTTTGATCTTGAAATCAACTGATCCAAAATAATTTGCACCTGACCAACAGAGGAGCTCCTAACTTACTTGAGTCAAGCTAGATAAAAGAAAGCAGTGTAAATTAGCTAGAATACCCTCCCAGTCTGACATAATTAGACCACTTCCAGTGTTTAAGAGAAACTATTTTAATCTGCCTCAAGCCTTTTCACACAGCACTAGCACAGGTTTCTTGGTTCTGCACTTTCACTACAGAAAGTTGTACTGTGGTTGAACAGGAAAGGTTGAATATAACTGAATTATAAGTGGATTTGCAAGGCCTTTTTTTCTTTTTTTAATTCCCCAGGAAAGTGTTTTGTACTTAAAGACCTTTTGTTTTTAATGTTATATTTTCTATAGCTTTTTTTCTAGGTGGTTTTTACTCCCCATTACACATGTCTAAGCAAAACATTATTTTGAAACAAAAAAAAGATGTTTTGGAAAAATTAATGAGAGGAGGGGCTTGCTAAGCCAATTTGACTTTGGTGGTAATTTGTGCATACAAATGAGATAGATCTAAATGTTTGGTAGTTAACATTTAAGTTAATATAACTTTGCTCTGTGCCCATCAGCATTTTCAGTGTATCTAAGAAAGCCCCTTAATTATCCATCTGCATCTGCTTATCTGCACCATAGTGCAATCTTAATATCCACATGGAATTTGACCATCATGTGGTCCTGCTAACAGACTTCTGACCAACAAGCATGAGAAAATTACACATCCTTGCCTTGCTCTTTTCCCACTGCAGTGTGCTCAGGGAATTTCATGAGTTCCTTTAGACTGCAAGACATGCATCCACTTAAAAGATTTCCATCCTAAGCAGACAAAATGTAATCTCCCTCTGCACTACCAAGGATGTCTTTCATGTCTTACACTAAGAAATATCCAATTCATCCATTCTCTCTGAGAGGGAAAAAGATAAAGAATTCAAGACCTTGGAAAGTCTTATGACTACTGACAGAGGAGCAAATTTGGATAATAAGGTCCATGTGACACAAGCTGACAGTATGTGTTCTACCTAAAACAAAGAAACAACTATGGGATTCAGGACAGGTGAAGACTGTTATCTTAGAGCAGCACCTTCAGAGCAGCAACCACTGAAAAGTCTGTAACCAAACACCTGAATCCTTTCTGGAGTGAAATTATTTATACACTACAGAATCCTATCTCAAACAGTGCTTTCCAATGTGAAGATTTAGAAGGCAGAATATTTTGTTTAATTAATTAGAAAATAGGTATTTTTCCTAGGAGTCACTGTACTTTCACCACTCTTCTTAAAACCATTTTCCCTTCCTTATTTCTAAATTAAAATTTAATTTAACGCAGACAGACTTTTACGTCTCAAGATACATGTTTGGACTGAGTGCCATTTGATGTGTTCCAAACAGATGTAGAGATACTCCTCTGAATCTGTCTATTGGGCAAAAATGTGGGTTGTCACATGTGTATGGAGGAAAACAGTTTCAGAATGTAGGCAGGGATTTTCAAAAGTAATTAAAGGGAAAGAGCTCAATATCAAGCACTTCTGGTCATTTCACAATTACCCTGGGGACATTTACAGTACCTTGAAAAACAGTAGAGGGGACTGTAAGAAAAATCAAGCACATCTCAAAAAGAATAAAATCATCAGTGTTCTAAAAACAACTCTTACTGCTTTCAGGAACTATGCAAGGCTGAAAGGAGCACACCAAGTTTGGTTAACAGAATACCCAGGTATTGCTTGCAGCTAATTAATGGTTACTGTAATGATCTGCCCCTTCATTCTCCTGTTAGCTAGGTTTCAAATGACTGAAGAAACGAGCCAAGGCAACATGGCTGAAACAAATCGACGAGCAATACTTGTCAGCGAGTGAGGCAGACAGTGCCACGTGAGGGCACAGGCTGCATTAAAATATTTGCCAGGTTTTCAGACAGGCAATTATCGCCTCAGTCTTTTGTAGGCCTCTGATGTATAATGTCATATTCACACAAAAACACGTTCTCTCTCACTTCTGCATTTGCCATTTTAACCACATTTCCCTAATTGAGCTCTTTTGATGGAGATTAGCAGGCTGCTTTCACGTGGCAGCTGCGGCAGTTCACCTGGAAGAGAGGAGGGTCAGCGGGGTCAGAAAAGCAGCCAGACAAGTTAATCATCCTCTGAACATGAAAATGACAGAGCAGGGAAACAGTCTATTCTGTGCAAATAAAGACCTTTTGTGAGAGTAACTGATCGAGCTCCATACGGCTTGTCCACCACAGGAAGTGAATAGTAAAGGATTGGAGGCGGGGGCAAAGACACAAGCTCCACTGCTGACAGCAGTCAGAACGGGGCAATTATTTTTTACCAGAAATAAGTACCCCAAAGAGAGGGAAATTTGTTACATATGGTTATTCCTGAAGGTGAAGACTCAACGGTTCTGCAGTAATCTTTCAGGACTCTGTTTTTAGCAATTGAGGAACTCCTTTTTCCCACCCCCAGCACCAATTATTCGCACCACAACTTCAATGGCAAGAGATTAGCTCAGCAACAGCATCACTGAACTCACCACAAGTGCTTCATGAAGCTCACAGCGCTTGAAGGTGCCCCTGCCCATGGCAGCGGTGTTGGAACTAGATGATTTTTATGGTCCCTTCCAACATAAACCATTCTGTGACTCTGTGGTTTAAACAAAGAGGGAAGAGGCAGCACTGCCAAATTGAAACTCAGACTTCACTGTCTGTTGGCTAAGGTGTAATAGAGTGCAGCTTAACACAGACCCACTGGATTTTTTTCCTAGTAATGAAGTGTTATCTTAGCCATTGCAATGCAGACTAAACACCTTGAAGCAAATAATGAGAGAAGGAAACACAGAATTATGCTCTTGTAAACACAGCTGATTTCATCTCTGCTATGTCGCTTGATGTCCAAAGTGTCTTCCCAAGGAAGGCAGAACACCTTTAAAAACGGTGAATTTTATATGGAGGACTGAAACCCTTCCCATGAAAGATAAAATTCTATGTGTTTGATCCTCATATTCATGTTACTGTTCTGAAAAGCACAAAAGACAGAAATGTTTAGACATTATACTGTCAATCTCTGGGGTAGGGCTGTATTTTCTATGTGTATCTATAGTGCCTAGCATAATGAATACCTTCACAAACTAAATAATTAGTAACTACTGAGATACTTCTAATATCTTCTGAGATGCCTCACAATATGTGAGCTAACACCAAATAAAGCATTTTTTAATATATAAACCATCACTATCAGGAGGAATTATTTGTTTCTCTACCAATAACTCTGAGTGGATACATAAATAGAAAACTAGTTATGCGTAACCACGACTAATATACCAAACACATCACTCATCCCTATTTCTGTGCTGCTCAAATATGTGGCTGAAGGAGGCCATTGCGTGAGTCCTTCACACACATCTGCCAGCATCCTTTGAGGGTGAAGCTCAACTGTACATGATGGAGTGGATAATACATCTTTTGTTGCTATGTGGGTAAGAACAATAATGGAAACTATTTAGAGGATAATTGGTGTGCTCTATTTTAAAAGGAAATAATCTGGTTTCCAAGGGGACTAACTATGAGACCTAAAGCCTGTAGTTTATCTCAGTGTAGGAATGGGATCATTATGGAGGAAAACAGAGCACCCATCCAGTTCAATTACCCCAATTGTGTTACGAATGTAAAAGAGGAAATTGTATGTATCCCAAAAAGGAAAGTTTCCCACTCTTCCCCTTCCACCCCTCTTGGAATCTACCCTGGAAGCATTTGGTCTTCTTCAGACTACAACAGGGCTTTTGTGCTCAGAAAACTTGGAAGGTTTTTTCCTTGCTGATTACTCAGCTACCTCTTAAACCCTTCTTCATCTTACATAATCAAAATGCTGGAGCTTATCAGGCTGTATTCATCCACTCGGTAAACTGCCATATCTAAACTCCTTGCTGGTGCTTTTGCAATCAACAAAAGAACATTTGGAAAAAACACTGCTTGGAAGGGGTGAAACACTTGCCAGGTATAAGTCAACTATAATAAAATTTGGTCTCTTTGGGGGAAAAGTGTTCCTTGGAAAATTCAGCTAAAAAATATTAGGAATGGGGAGAGGATAGGATTTGTGTTACCCACTCAAGAAGCTTTTTTTTGGTATTTTGATATCACTGTGTCACTCTTTCTCTTCTGACTTGACCAATGTCCCCAGATGAATGGGAGGTTATGCAATATGAACAACTGGTCAGCATATGAATTCTGAAACCACTGCAGTGAGAACTGCTGAGGTTCTGCATGAGGTTGCTCATACCAGGTTGGGATATTCTGCCTGACCAGGAGAACTACTTCCTCTGCTGTTGGGTTGGTATTCAACTAATCGCTGCAACCATCAGCTCTCTTACATGGGTTTCTAGCACTTTATGGAACAGGTCATCTACTAGTAGAGTCCATTGTAAAGCTCTGTTTTTCTCCTCAATAATATTTTTACCATCTCCCTCCTTGTTAACAGGTTTCCTTTTCTCTTCCTCAGTAATCTGGAGTATTCAGTAACTTGGATCCTGTTTTGCTTATGTGTGTTGACTGCATATGCCCGTGACCAGATCAAATTAAACACCATTAAAAATAAATGCCTCTGTACCTATTTTGCCATTCTCTTTCAAATAAAGTAATATGTCCAGGCCCACTATGCTGGATTATTGAACTTTGATCAGTATGCTCTGGAAATACTTTGGCAGTCCCACTGTGACACCCAGAAAACATTCTCAGAGGGCAGCATCAATGCATTTTAGGATGCATGTTGAGAATAGCATGAAGTGTCAGATGTGTCATATTTATGCTGATCTAGGGAGTAAACCAAGTTGCTTTTTACAGAGCGTAATGAAGCTCCGACTGTAAGAAAAATATATCCCAGTGTGTTCAGGACATTGTTTGATTTTAAATTATTCAGATCTTCTAAGCAGAGGCCTAGTAGCAAAAGTTTGACAGTTGGCTCCTTTTCTTCTGAAAACTATGAGTTTGATGCAGTCTCAATAATCTGTGCCTGCTCTCTGGAAAGGAACAGATGGGCCAATTCATCAGAGTAAGTCTATAAGTCAGTATGGTAGCTGGAAAAGCTTTTTTCAAATCCTGTGCATCACTGCAGATGGGACTGATATCCTGATGGTCTACTGCCAGTGGTTCTGGTAGGTGATGAAAATGAGCATTCATCAAGAGGGCCACCTTTAATTTTGTGTAGACTTCCAGCGCAGCCATGGTGCCATACCACTGAGGCTGGATGGCTGCTGCTCTCTGAGACAGCCAAGGGAACCCAGCTTTGCACTACAATCACAGCGCAACTTCAGTCTGAAATGAGCTGGAAAAAGAACAAATCCCCTGACCCTCCTCTTTCACAACCCTTTGCAGGTATAGAATATGGTGAAATAGGTATGATAAAGATTTTGCTTTATTTTTTGTGGCTTGCAGTCTGAAAAACATGGATTGGGAGCTAATGAACAAGCACAGATAAAGCAGCTCCCCAATCCCCTGCCTGTTTCCTCTTCTTTTTGATGCGTAAAAAACTGATTAGGTGGCTGGGCCCAGAGAGTGGTGGTGAATGGAGCTAAATCCAGTTGGCAGCTGGTCAGCAGTGGTGTTCCCCAGGGCTCAGCTTTGGTATCGGTCCTCTTTAACATCCATATTGATGATCTGGATTTGGGGATCGAGTGCATCCTCAGTAAATTTGCAGACAACACTAAGTTAGGGGTTACAGTGGTAGTGCTGGGTGGACAGTTGGACTGCATCATCTTAAAGGTCTCTTCCAACCTTGATGATCCTATGATCCTATGATTCATTCTGTGCCGTCTGGATCCAGCTCTGTAGGAACATTTAGTTCCTCATCCATTACAGATTTCAGCATTCAGGAATTGGGCATTGTGCAGCTGGACCACACTGTACGTTTGTCTGCTACAGAGTTCTTTCATAACACTGAGTTTGCTTTGGGAGCATGGGGTTCCAGGAGACCCTGCAAGCTGTCAGAACCAGTTCTTCAAAATGCAGATCACAACCATACCACAAATCACAGTGCAACATTGGGTGAAAACCACCTCCATGTCTCTATGCCTTCCATAAAGACACACGATGTGTGACTGAAAGAGAGCAAGCCCATCACAATACCTGCCTGATACAATGCTTGTTTTCAGTCAGGGCTGTCAGTGTCTCACTTTCAGGGGAAATAAATTAAAATATGAATTAACTTCCCTGGAAAAGTGTTTGCAATTAGAATGGTTTCTAATGCAGTTGTAACAGACCTCAATGGATAGCAGAATTGTTTTATTGCAGGTGTAGCATCGTTTAAGAGAAAACAAGAGTTCTTAAACCATATAGCTCTTGACATCCCCACTTAGAAAAGGAAATATCACAATTCACCCCAATAACAGCTCAGTAAAAGTTGCTTTCTAAAATGGCAACTAGTAAATTCCAGGGGCAAGGTTACAAAGCAGTTTGTTAGCGGCTCAAGTGTACTCTACTCACTTCTTTCTGTCTATCTCTCTCACAACAGGAGGCAATTTTAGACTGCAGAGCACAGATGTGTCTAGCAGACACATCCTTCTTCCTGCATCTTAAACAAGTGTCTCAGAGGCTGAGCCATTAATCTCATAAAAAAACAAGTACTCAAATAGGATTAGAAAAAATATAGCAACAAAAATCACCTAAGAATTGTCACTAGCTGTAAGAACCAAATGGATCCCTCCTGCTGTGAAAAAACTCCGCTGTCAGCTATTGCTGTTATTACTCTGAATCCTAGAACAAAGGCTGAATGAATCCATTTATCTATGCATTTCCAACTTACCCATCCTTGTGGGACCAAATGCCACTGCCAGGTGCATTCCTTTAAATATTTTATTTAACTACTTCACAATGCGTGTTTGTTACGCTGTCATGGTGCTGACTAATGCAGTAATTTTGAACTTCTGTGAGTATTCTTGATTAGTGAGTGAAATGAACACAGCTTTGTCTCCCTCAGCTCCCCATGCTCAGTCTGGTATTTCACAAGCAGGTCCTTCCCATCTGCCAAGGCATAAGCAGGGAAATATTTCACCCAGGAGTGAGTGAACTGAACCTCAGTGCTCCACAGGCAGAAATTTTCTTCCCATCTCTCCAGGTCACTTAAAATGGAGTCCAAAAGAAACAATATGAGAACATTACGTACTACAGACTACTTAAATGCCTAAGTATTCCACTAAGAATTTGGTGCAAATTACGTGGAACTCCTGAGACTAAGAAAAATTATCAGCTCAATCTGATATTTTTGGACGCTGAAGCATGGATTGGCTTCAGTGAGTCCACTGCACAAGCCTGCACACTAAGGTACTTGCTGGGGTGGGAGTTTTCAAGTCCTGTTGTCTATGCCTTGAAGTTTTTTATAAATTACCTTCTGACTGTACTTTTTGTGCATCATACATAGTAGGTAGGCATCAGATAAACTTAGGAGAAACAGTGTTTTCCAATATGACTCCTGAAAAAAACAATGTTAGCCTTTGACTGAACGTCTGCGCAATGGTTGAAACAAGGGTTTGACCATTCTGAAAGTCAGACTCTGCCACTGACTGACTGTATGATCCCTAGAAAGTTGTCCATTTGCTCCATGCCTTTCATTTCTCCATCTGGGAAAACTGATACTTTATCCTAGGTACATACATGGAGCTCAGTTACTTGCTGATTATAGTGCACTTTGACATATGTGTACAAAAAGCATGTTGAAAGCAGAAGTTATAAGTGCTGTTTGTAACAGTTTCAATGTTTTCAACTTCAGGTGAGTTTCCTTTCGAGACTGAAATAAAACAAGACTTTTAAGGATGTTTTCCTTGCCTAGCTAGAAATGAAATGGTAATGTAATAAAAATGTTGCAGAAGTGCCTTGGGTTTATTGTTTGATAAAAATTAAAAAATTTGCATTTTTCAACTATCCTACAATTTATCGCTGTTATCAGAGCCGGGGAAGAAGTTTTCTCTGCATTCTGTTCCTGAGAACACATAGAGCCTTTCCCAATCAGGGAAAGCTGTATTTTCTTGAGCACAAATTTATTCTTCCTGCCAAAACAACTTGTGTCCTGCTTTATGACACACAGCAGTCAAATAACATTCTAGACACAGACATGAATCCATCCACGAGGTGAAATGTAGCACTCATATAATAAAAACAAGTTAACCTCTTGTGCGCATTTGCTCAACACAATTCTGAATCACTTTACCTTCTGTGGTAAACCGCCTCTTTGATAAGGAAAAAATAAGAAGTTATGCTACCAAAATCTATGTTAATCCACTATCTTCTATGCAGAACTTCTCAGACAGATCTTTCGTCAAAACAGCCCTAGCTGGCTTTAATGATTTACTTATGCTGCATCAAAACTCATATGGTATTTGATATAATTTACTTACTGCTTTCAGTGTAAGCTCTTTCCAACTTGTTTCTTTTAAATGAACGGTTGCTTTAATGCTGTAAATATTCAGCAAACATCAATATTATGGCCAGCACAATGTGGTTCAGTGTAGCAGTGCCAAGTTTTCATTGATTGCTGCTTGTATGCGCCAGTTTTAAGACAGGCTTTTAATAAGCTCAAAATATGTTCATGGGATTGGTCTCAAAATGTCTCTAGTGGAATAATCAAGCTTCTAAGAGGCTGCAGAGAAAAACAACAATTTTATTCAAAGAATTCCAGCTCAGACACTCAGTCAAAACAATTCCTGGCTTAGCCTCATTAAGCAGGTCTCAAGCTGAACATCCAGATGACAAAGGCAGCTCTGGAGGACTACTTAGGGCTTTCCCCCAGGCCTGGCACCAGGACCTTTGCAGATATTGCATTGCCACCCCGTGGCTGCTCCCAAGTCCCCGTTCCCAAGGCCATCAGAGTCTTTGTTGCTCCCCCGGATTCCACTGCAATCAGGGATCCCAGCCTATGTCCATGACTCTCATCAGCCACGTTTCACAGCAGTCCAGCCTGCTCACCAGCTCCTGCTACTACCCAACATTTTAACTATAGATGGCACTTTCATCATAGGCTTTGGGTCTCCAAAAACCTGAGTTTCTGCCAAACCCTGAGCCACTACCACCCACTGATGTGGAGCTGAAGAGTGCTGGGGCAGGGGAAGGTCCCCAGGCACTGGGCCTGGGGGACACCAGCTTTCAGCCTGAAGGACACAGGCAGTAGCAGAAGGCCACTGCCCAAGGGAAATGTGAAGAGGGGGAGAGGGGGACACAGAATGAGCAACATCAGAATGAGACACTCAGTTTTGATGGAAAGCACTAGAGCAGAATAATGTGGCCCTTCAAAGGAGAAGTGGTTTGGGAGGTGGAATGCAAAGCTGAACATGGGTGAGGGCTTTCCACTGTCACTTGATGTCAAACATAAGGCGCTTCTCTGCACCAGCAACCCACTGTTGGGGGTTTAAAATTTATCCCCATAAATTTTAAATAAAAATTTATTATCATATTTCAGCAATTCTAGCAGTTCTGCAAATGAAAATTGAAACAAACCTGGAGCTTTCTGGGGAGAAAGAAAAGGACAGAAATAGGACAAAGAAAGGCACAAGAACAAATGGAGGATACTCTTTTCAGCTGGGACCTGGGATTCTCAAAGTTTACTAGGACCTTGGAGACAGTGAGGGAATCTTTAAAGCCAGTGTGATGATTTGACCACATTAATGGTGTATATGCTAAAGAGAAGATTATGAGAAAAAACATACTTTGACAAAGTGGAAAGAAAATTTTAAAAAAACAGTGGTTGTCATTTCACAGACTTACAAGTTCATATGAACGACTTTAGACTAAAACTAAGCCCTTTTAGTTAATCCTTCCAGACTTTAAGAAAAGTCAAGAAAAAAGATCAGAATTAAGACCTGAAATCACCTAGGGAGATAAGTTACATTTTCTCCTTACAACATTTTCCACAGAGAACAAAATAAATACAACAACATGTTCTGAAAACTTCTCTTACAAAATGTGAGCTGTTGTCTGAAGTTCAAATGCAAGTGTATTTCCCTGCCTCATCTTCACCATTCACTACGTTTCAAGAGCAGTGACTCTCAGTGTAGAATCAGTGCTGTGCCTTCTGTTAGGGACTCAGCCATGTTCCCAGGAGAACATTCATTTGACCTGTGGCAAAGAGACATTTCTCAGTGTAGTTCAAGCTGGGATAACTCAGATGTAAATGAATTGAAAAAAAATTCCATCTTTATTTAATAGAAAATATGCAAACCTAGAAAAAAACCCCTGCTATTTATGCAGCCTTTCTATGACATGTTTAGGTTAATTTTAGATTCTGGAGGTGGTGCTGTTTTTGCTGTTCTGTATTTTTAAAGACCTGTCACCACACAAATATTGACTCTATCACATATTATCCAATTGTGTTATTTCCTCATTGCAAAGTTAAGAATGTGAGTTTAGGAGGAATGTGTACAAGTCCACACAAGTTACAGCAGGCCCTGGAAATGAATGCAGATCTCTTGAGTCTCAATCAAATACTTTGTCATAAGGTTACCTTTCATCTAGGTGAGATTTCTTGCTTTATTTGTACAGAAACACCAGCACCAGGCTTGCACAGAAATAACACAGAGTTAGAGGGATTGAAGCAAATGTCAGACCATTTTCCACAGCAGTTACTACCCTTTTTGTCACAGGGCAATTAAAGTGTAAGCTCCAAGTTCTGGAATAAGATCTAGTTTGTTCCATTTTCTTCCTCTCCTACCCTTTAAAAAACCAACTGTGTCCTTCAGCCTTGAATACTCCAGGAAAAACTCCCACTTAAAGCACATACACAGGAACAAGCTCTTGCTTCTGCTTGCATCAAAATTCTGAAGCTCCTGCTAAAAAGAGATAACCATTACTAAAAATGAATCTATCAATTGAATTGCCTTCTTCAGGGCTCAAAAATACATATAAATTAGTTATATTTTGTTTGTTCGAGTGTTTCTTTTTCTCCTGTACTTTTGGCTTTGCTTGAGACTAAAACTCACAATGTCTACTATAATTCAGAGACAGTCTTTTTCTGTCTGAAGAGAACTTGAATATTTGAATGATTGACAGACTTTACAAAACTGATCATGATTTCTCCACAACATTGACTGCTCAGTGAGCTGATATTGTGCAGCTGGAGAACAAAAAAAGTAAGTGTGTTATTTGCTGGAATTGAACTATCAATTAGATCCTGTGATAAGTTAATTGATATATTTAATGAAGAGTGATATTTTCCTTTGATGTGCAGGAATGATAGTGCCATGAGTACCAAAAACGTTTGCTGAGTTTGCTGCAGAAGGCAATTGCTCCCTCTCCTCTTTTTGAAGTATTTTGCTTAATGGGGGGGGGGGGGGGGG
>VZTJ01002871.1:213946-359891 GCA_013397795.1 Orthonyx spaldingii | reverse complement strand
GGGGGGGGTGGGGGGGGGGTGGTGAAGCTTTTGAACTGAAAAATGTTCACTGAGCTTAATGCCTCCTGTCAGACTACATGCATCTGCCTTCCTGAATAACATAAAATAGAAGTTAAACTGGAAAATACAATAGTTCTTCCACAGTCTTTGTTTTATTTATTCATCTCAGAGGAAAAGAATGGGCCAAGAAAAAAGATATCAGGTTATTTTTCACTCGTTAATTGATTTAATTTTAAAAATAAGTCTGTGTTGAGGCTTAATTCCTTCTCCCACTTTCCCTGGCAACTTGAAGTGCATCTGTAGTCATTGCAACTGCTTGGGTCTCAGAGCCCAATGACAGCAGGCTATGGTTGAAACACACAGAGGTGGTGAATAAGTTGAAATATTTCATTATTATAAATGACTTTGTTTGGCTTAAATGCTGGCCATGACTGACAAATAATTGTGAACAAACAGTTATAACAAATAATTATGAAGGACTTACAGTCAAGGTGCAACTCTGGAAAGTGCTCTAGTCTTCTGCTGTTAGGTATCAAAGGAACTTGGTCTAACTTCAGGTATATTAGATAAGTAGAATCTTGACTGCTTATTTTCCTCATAATCAACTCAGGATTCTTAGCTGTGGATGACAACCATAGCCTAGAGTTAGGTTAACTGGACTGATGAAGACAAATTCCCAGCTCTCTATTCTGGAGATCCTCAAGTTCTGATTTAAATTCACATATCTTGATTTAGGTGCATCTCAAGAACAGACCAGACTCAGTTCACAAGGACTGTGACTAATCAGTGCCCATCCCAGGAGAGAGCTTAACAAATGACCATTCCCACGACAAGAGGCCATTAGCAGTTCTTTCCACCTGGCCTTCCACCTTCTTTCTATTGTCTACTTCTCCAAGTCTGACTAGATGGGAAAGAAAGGATGGAGTACAAGTCAGGAGAACAACCTAGAACTCTTCAGACCTGTGCTCAATTTGTTATTTTACTGGTCCATTAATTTGTTTTAAAAACATGGAATAGATAATTAGTAAACCACCTTTGTACAGAAATATAAGCATCAAATTATATCAGCTGCTTACCAGTTCTATTGTAGCACATAAAAAGTAATTTTGAAAATACTGAAAAATAGAACCCATGCCTAGAACTGTTTAAATGGCTCAAAACAAATGTGCCATAGTTTAGCTTTTAAAATTTTTCTTTGCCTTCTTTCTTATACACCAAAAGCTAAAGCCATTTGCTTCTGTTTGAAGAATTTTGTCCCCTGAATTGCAGTTCCCTGCAACGCAGCAGGCCTATAATGAAGCAAATAGGATTAGGTCACTGGAGGAATAGTTTATCCTGATTTTTGAAAATCTAAATCCAATATTGTTTGAATGATGCTGGCTCTTCTTTCATCAATCCTAGTCCAAAAGATGTTTTTAACTTTCTGTCAAAGTACGTTGCATAACAACAGGACAGGGATATGGGTTACTGGAATATCTCTGCTTCTTATAACAGAAAATTTGATCAGACCAACATTGTAACATTTTCCACCACTGCCACCATATAAATACATGCATTAGAGAAACAATATTTTGTGCTGTCCCACTCCAGGAAACTCCAGTCAGGCTAAAATGGCCCCTGTATCCGGACTTGAGAGCCATGGGCAGGTCTGGAAGTAGCCCACAGCACAGTCACAGTGCAAAATAGAGGCATTAGAAGCCTTGTGAAACAAACCAGGTCATCCAGGTAAGTGCATGGTTCTGCCAAGAAAACTGCTTCAGAACTACAGGCTGCTCCCAACTCGGTTATGCTGGTCAAGGTCGCATCTCATCTTTCCCCTACTTATGTAAGCAGATAAAACCTGCCAGAATAGCTCTGCTGGCCTGAGCTGGAGTGATTTAATGTGGGAGCCTGTCAGAACTGCCACTGACAGGATGAACAAAGACGTAATCCCTGGCAGTCAGCACTGAAATCTGCCTTTGCTACGGTCAAATTCAGTGCTGCCAATTCTTCTCAACTATGCTGGCTCTGCCTTTTAAACTACCCAATATGAAGCCAAAAATTTCCCTGTGTATCCTGTAAACAATGCAGTGAAGAAACATTCACGTAACCATTTCCTTCCTGGTTTCTACGGACCCAAATAATGCCATAAATGAGACTTTGGAACATACTGTGCTCTTTGGCTGATGCCAGGTCTGCATTGTAATCTTCATTCCTGATCTGCATGGGGCAGATTCTGTATAGCAGGTCAGTGGTTATTGTGAACATTTGTGCTGTTCCCCCAAATATTCCTGAGCTGCCACATACAATCCTGGCTGCATTTCTCCCTTCTCCAAACGGGCAGCATTTGAAGAGTCAAAGGAACTGTTCTACTTTTGGCAAAAAACCTGTGTTTGTTCTTCAACAACTTTTAAATGGTTTCTCTATGGAGGAAAACATAATCACTGCAATATAACATGGAGAAGAGATAATGCAGGTTTACAGCAATTGTCTCCAGCACATCACAACATCTACCCTCCCTGTTGTGCCCTGTGTATCTTATGGCATGCATTTTCCTTTCTAGGGTAGGAAATTGCACAACTGTGATAGTGTCCTTAGGGGAATCATTTGGTTTAATGGGTTAAATGCAGTTCTATTGCAGTTACATTCAAATATATTTCCAATCTGGTGTTGTTGCACTCACTTTTGAGAGGTCTTTATAGCCAAACGGACAAGAGGTGCACTTGGTGGTCTTTTTGGGGACAGAAGATGCAGGATGAGTGTAGGTATGTGGATTTCTCACTACTCCCATTAGTTATGGTCATGGGGATGCTAGCACATTGCATTTCCCTCCTACCCCATGAACTCTGTTCATCCCCAGCCAACCCACCCCAAGTGGGTTAGCAGTGCCAGCCAGCTCACATGGCTCCCATCATGTCAGGCATTCACTGCACTGGGTGAATCTACTCCAGGCACTTTTGCCTTTATCCTGCCTCTGTTTTTTGTCCATGCCTTTGAAAATATTGTATACCAAGTCAGATTTTCTGCTTAAAATCTGTATTGTATACCAAGTCAGATTTTCTGCAGATTTTCTAGCTGCATACTATACATGTGTATTATAGTCCACCACCCCTATAACCCAGTTTCCTGTTTTCTTCCAAGTTCACAGTCTTCATAACTTCATCTCCTAGAGACACATAACTCTGGCTAATCGCACTGTTCTTTCTGTCCCACTCTCAGTCCTCACCCTTGGCTCCATTACTTCACAGCACTTCATGTCCACCTAACAATCCCTTGTCTTTTCTCATGCCATTTTCATGGCGAAGATCAGCATTTGCTTTTTACCTGAGCTTTGTTCCTCATCTGATCCAGTGCTGCTCTTTCCTGTGTATGCACCAAAAATGACTCTTTGTATTTTGTCTGCTCCACTCTCAACATGAGACTCAGGTCACACAGAGCATCTTCCTACATTACTCATACCACCTATGATGTTATATAAATGATCCAAATGGGCACCATATCAGGTAAATTATGTCATACAGCCTGGACCATGGCCAGAGCACAGACGGAGAGTTCTATTCATGGCATCAATCCTCTGCTTGTTCCCCTGTTCCTAGCATATTCTTTTTCCAAGAGTCCAATTCCTGTACATTTTCCATCATGATTCAAAAGACAGAGGCATTTTCATTTTCTTTCCATTGTCTCAATATTTTGTGCATCAACAAAAAACCATTAAGGAATACATTGCAATTAGCACTTCCTCAGATGCATTCATCTGTCAAGAGCACTCAGCACAGTGCCAGTCTTCTGCAGGTGGGTAACTTAATGCCTCCTTTTGCCACTTTTATTTATCTCAAGTTAATTGCCAGAAGTGGAAAGCTCTTGGTGTTCTGCATTGAATTCATGATCATTCAAATACTTAAGATGATGGATTGTGTGTCTATGACAGCTATCAGTAAACCAGAGATAGAACAGGGATTCTCAGAGCCAAAAACAAGAGCACTTGAAAAAGCTGGTGCAAACAGGACGGAGAAAAAGACCTGAAGTTGATGCACATTTACAGCTGTTTAGGCTCCTCAGGTCCATTCTTGATGCAGTACAGTCCTTGTTTGTAGATGCAGACATTTCTCCCTGCTCTTATTTTTATCCCTACTGGGTACATCAAGTGAAGTACACATCACCAGCACTAGCACATTTTCAGCACTGTAGTCACTGGGGCCTGACAATAGGGCTGCAAGGTGTCCACGTGACAGAGCAGAGTATGACAGCTTTGTATGACAACTGTTTTTCAACCTACAGGTTTTTCAACCTGTTCTAGAGCAGAACAAGGATGGAAACTTTTGCTGTCTTCCAACACAATGTCTAATCAAAACCATACTGTCAGTATGAATCAAAATGATAGGTGGGTTCATCTTCTGCAAGGCACTGTGCAAACAAAAGCATTTCCAAGTCCATAGAGCCAACATTCTGAAGCCTTCACCCAACAGCCGTATTGTCCTTGGAGCCAAATGGTTGGCCTTGCCTTGCATAAAGCTATATACTCTCATATATTAGCAGGATGGAGCCCAGAAAATCAGGTGGTTATTACTGATTAGCCTTCATCAGCAATTTGCTAATTCCTTATGGATGCTGGGGGGTGCACATGTTGTAGGGAAAGACAGCAGTGCCAGAGCAGTGCCGCTGTGACGCACCAACCCACCAGGCTCTGCACAGGAGGAGCCTCGCAGGAGGTGTCACATCGAAGCAGGGACTGCCTTGACTTTCTCAGCAGGCCCTTCCTAACAATGTTGCTGGTGCATATACTGTTGTGAGAAGCCAGCTGGCTGCCATCTGAGAGCAGATGCCAAGCGGCTGTCAGATTGTCATCTTGAGTTTTAGTATTCAACCCATCTTCTGTGAATTGGCTTTTGGCCTTTTTTCCCCCAGGGAAGAGTTGTGCCTCAGCCAAACCACCTCAGATTCATCTCCTGCAAAAGAAATGAAAGTATGAGTCACTATTACTTCTGGTGAAACAATTTATAAATTACAGTTCAAGTGCTTTAAAGGTTTTTTTCCACTTTTTCTTTTTTTTGGTTTTTTTTTACATAACTTTTTCTCTGCTATTCCTAAAAGAAACCCCAGGAAAACACATAACAGCCACTTCAGACAGTTTACTCATTCAATCTGTCCATTATGTAATTAATTAGAAAAGCTGAGAGAAATACAATTTTTCAGTGTCTGAGCTCCTGATGGTCATATTTTAAGTTTTAATAAAAAGGTTGGTTGCATGTGATCTTCAATATAGTACTGGTCAGTCTTGGAGAAGTGTCAGCAATTTATCCAAAGATGCAAGACAAAAATAAAAGAAAACTAACTAAAAAATACTCAAAATTAAACAACAAAAATCCTTGGAACAATTTTTCCATAAGCAGTGGTCCAAAAGATGCAACTTCAAATACCTTTAAAGGATTGCCACTTTTATGAAAAGTGCTCTTTGGGAATGGAACAATTTTCAGATGTGCCATGGCAGGCAATTTAACTCACTGATCTTGTGGGAAAATAATACCCTTAAGAGTTACAGAGACTGGAATAGAAAGAAGTCGTTATTGCCATTGAAGCAAGAAAGTATCTGCTGGGGAGATACTTACATAAGTGGAAGGAGTTTGTTTTCCATCAGAACGACCAGCTAAAAAATGTGCAAAGGCCCAGCAAAGAAATTGTTCCAAGTAACTTGTGCCATTATACAGGATTTCCATTCTGCATTATCATTTGACCATCTGAAACCAATAATACTTGTGTTAAATCCCATTAATGCAGAAGGATGCATATTTGTTACATTATTTCTAATTCTGCTCCAAAAAGTAAAATACTTGTTTTCTTTCATGTTTCAGGCATTCACATTTAACTTCTCACAATAAAATACTATTTAAGTTTACCCAAAGCATCTGCTTGGTCACTGCCAGACCAAGGAAACTGAAAGAAGGAAAAATGTTTCATATACATTCAGTTACAAAAACAGGTTTTAAGCACAAGAATCAGAGCAAGGAAAATGCACCTTGCAGCACCCAGTGGAAAGATCACAAAAATGTTGAAAGGTTTAATACAGAAAGATCACTGTGGTCTGTGCTGCCAGCTCCCACAGAACTAAGTTAATAATGAGGAAATGCATTTAATTTTAGGTCTCTTCAAGAAGAAGAGGGCCGACGTCCTGACATAGCAGAAAACCTTGGGACACTGCCAGCACTTGGCATAGTAAGTCTTTCTGTATAGCTTACGTAGTGAGAAATGCTGGTTTGGGTGAAGAACTCCTGATGTCATTTTGGTAACACTAGTAAGAAATTAAAATGTTAGAGACAGCAAAGAGGACCAAATCACAACATCCAGTGCAACAGCATGATGTTTCCTGGATCTCAGTGCCTGGGCTATGCAGGGTCCTAACACAGGCATTGTTTGGTATCTTTTGCATGTCCTGAAGTGCCACATCATAATTTTCTTCAGGTTTCTAATTAAAAATGTTCTCCTCTTGGAGAGAGTCAAATTGCAGGAAAATCAGGCACCTTTTCCTTTACTGACAAGCTTCTAGCAAGTTTGCATCTCCAGGAATTCATAATAGCACCAAGAAAGATACTAAAGCACTTTAAACCATGGCTGGGATTAGAGGCATTGCAGCAGTGACAATGGAAGGCAGGTATCTAAATTACTGTGCTTCAGGGCATGGAAAGCCAGACAGGAGGAAGTGAAAGCAGCAGGGGTATACCCTTTCCAGTGCCCTGCCAATCCTGGTGGTCAGAGAACCTGAAAAGAGGATAAAAACATATTTGTCACATGTTCATTAAAATAAAATGAACAAACTGAGTACAGATTTCTTTAAAAATATTTGGCTGGTTTTGAGAACAAAATATTTTGTGTTTTTCTAATTTATTGCTTCTAATCTTCACGTGTTGTTTTTCTCTACATTTCTCCATCTCATCTTAAAATTGCTGCATTTGGTGGAAAGCTTGTGTCATCTGACCAGGCTCATTGAAATGAACATTTCTCATGAAAATTTTATTTTTGTGAAAATGTCAAATGGGAAAGAGTTTTGAAAAGCAGGAATCTTTAAAAAAAATAGACAGGGAAAAAAGATCTATTTTAAATAGCAATCTTTGAAATGTCATCCATTTTTTTTAAACTCAGTTTGGCCTGCAAGGAATTACACAGGACAGTTGAACAGAAGAATGTCCCTATGGTTGATCCCCAGGAGTAACAAAAATAATGCCAATAAACAGTGAAATTGTATCTAAAAGACATAAAGAGCCCTGATGTTGTTTTAGTTCTCATCTGGCCAGATTTCTGAAGACCTTGCAAAGAGAGAGAGGGAAAAGATGCTTCTGTCAGCACTGCCCATGTGGTCCTCCATGCACTGGAGGATGGCCCTGGGACTACGCCCAGGCTCTTCACCGCACCGGTGGCTCTGGGAGCAAGGTCTCTTGGCACACAATTGGGTGTCAGCTCAAGGTCCTCTGCCAGGCACTCTGCACCTCTGCACTTGGGTCACTTTGTCCTTGACAACTTCCCTTGCGTCACTGCCTGCCCTGGCTGATGTGGCCACCAAGTTATTTACTTTCCCAGGCCATGACACTTGGTCCTCTGCTCCTCCTGTGCTTCCAAAGGCATGCACCAACATTGCTTCACTCAGAGCAACACTGCAGCCATGTGTGAGTGTGCTGACTGTGCTGGCCTGGGCACTGGTGAAAGGAAACCTGATTCTCCCTGGAAGCCCCTGGCTAGAGCCACTTTGCCCTGGGAGGAATGGGGCAGCACTCTGGCCTCTTTTGCCCCAGGGGTGTGTGGCCATGCTGCCGATCTTCCTGCCTCTCTTTACAGCTTCCAGTGTATTGCAGAGCTGCTCAGTCCCAGCACAACCAGCCAGGCAGCATCCTCCCCCAGCTCCCTGCTTCCTGAAAGAGCAGCTGGTCATGCAGGCTGGGACGGGAACTCCCCATTCCACTTTTTGAATGGAGAGACAGCCGACTAACGCTGCATCGACTGAAGGTCGACCAGGTCACTCTCTGAACTTCTGGACAGCAGCATAAGCAAGCATTTGACTACTCAACACAAGAGCTCCACAGATAGGAATTTCAAACAGTTCTGAAGATTTTCCATGGCATCTCCTGATCTGAAGATCTATCCATAGGCAAAATCTGCATGTATTGCTGTGTTGATTAGTACCATGGGTGGAGGATCTGACCATTCAGAAAAACCTCTGGGTGGTTTCTGCTGCAAAACAGACCAAACTGATAGATAAGATGTTAGTATAAACTGTTCCTGCAGATGCAAAACCAGTCACACAGGGCAGTCTTCTCCATATTGTTTAGATAAGTTTTCCACATAGGACAAGGGATGATGGATCCTTCCTGTGTAGGAATGGTAATATAGGAGCATTGGATAGTTGGCTATGAGAATTAACATTGCAGATAACAGAATTGTGAACACTGTACTGTTTTACCAGCTTTTTAAAAGGCTGGTCTAAAGTGCTTTAAAGTCTGCAATTTTTAAGTCATGCACCCGCTCCTAAAAACTGCTTTGAGGGCTCTGGTTATTTCAGAACCTCTTTTGCCTTCTGGACCAATGGCTCCGTCTGGCTTGGATAATACCTCTACCAGTGCTAGGATGTACTTCCCACTATCATAGTGTATTGAAAACTCTTGCACACTACGAAGCCCTTCCGGCCATTGTGTGGTGCCACACCACTTTGTTCCTTTCGAAATGCTTTCTTGGCACTTTGTCTAAGCTGTAGGCCTCTTGATTTGCAAGCCAGGTTGCCACTTGTTTTCTGTTCACGCTGGCAATTTGCATTTCATCAGCTTCAAAAAGGAGATTTTCACCTCCTCAATTTCCTAGGCATATAATAAAGTCTTTTAACAGAAGTAGTGGTGTAGACATGTCTACTGTCACAGTGCTACTACACACATGTAAGAAAGAAAACAGTGGGCTCATTAGTGTTACTTTTTGTTGAAAGATGTCTTCTGTGACAGTCCTTCTTCCCTGGACCACTGTAGGCCTGGGCAGATCAGGGCACCTTTTGCCTCCTGTCTCGTCAGTTTGTTGCCAAAACTTTTTGAAACTTTCTATAAGGTCATTGACCTACAGATGAGAAAACAGCATCAGCCTACACCCCATGATGGGTAGCTGTGATCCCCCAGAGCCCTGAGTGAAGGCAGCAAATGTCTGTCCCCATGTATGTTGCAGTCAGGGCTTCTGGCTCTGACATACTTTCATAAAATAAAAATACTTTTGATATATGGAAATACAAAGTCTTGAGTCCAACAAAGCATTTGGGATCCTGTCTCCTAATGCAGGGTTTTAGCTCTGTCATAGAGTCCCAGCATCATACCAATGCCAGCAATTATTTCATTGAAAACTAATGACCTAAAAACTTTACTGGATTTGGCCTACTGTTCCTGTTGGCTTCTTGTCCCATGACTATAATTTCCAATTTAAATGACTTTTTATTATCTTCATGGTAATCACAAGCTTACAATTAAATGCAGCATGTAGTTTCCAAGAAGGAAGAATAAAATATTTCCCAGTAATGGCTACTTGGGGACTATGAGAGCAACCTAAATATATTCAGAGCATATAAAAACACAAAACTGTAAAATATTTTCTTTTTAAGTAAAATTAATTGGATGAAGCTGAGCAATGAAAAATATAAGTCAGACAGTATCAGGAGGTATGACCTGGCACTCCATTAAACTGCAAAATAATCTCCTGACAGAAGGGGTTGGAAGCATCATTAGTCCCATTCATTTAAAGCAAGACAAGGCAAGCAATGTATGGAGCAATGCTCTTTCTGGCCACAGAGCACCACAACAAGCACTTGATGAAATACCCTTGTATTGACATTTCAGATGAACTTGTGGAACAGGTGTAGTGGTCTGTACTTCATCCATACCACATATGTCCATTATACTCCCATTTGGAAAGGAGGAGACTGGGTTATCTGGAGCCAGAGTAGGAGGACCTGCATATGCAGGTCTTGCTTTATGCAGAACAAGAGAGGAGCCATGAGGGGTGCTTCCAAGGCTTTTGGCAGACATGAAATATCCTTGTCACCTAGTCGCTTAGTAGCTAGTAGCCTAGTAGTCACTCAGGGGCCTCTTTCATGTGTCACAAAGTCCACTTTCCTCATAGGTGGCTGTCAAACTTCCTGGAAAAGACAGATTTAGAGGATATCAACCAGAGACACCAGCTGTTAGGTAAGGTAATGCATCTAATGCTTCCGAATTGTCAATGGAAAATAAATTTCTACGTTGCTCCAGAGCCCTGTCTAGTCACTTCAGGTAACTGAAGTGGTGAAGTTTCCATGGTTTCTCCAGTGAAACTTTCCTACTCCATAGATTCCCTGTAAAGAGTTGATCCTAATATTGATCCCAAGTTCTCTTTTGCTCAGATTTACTACTCAACCCCCAAGTAACATTTTTGATGTGGCACAATTTCTGATTACCATTGCTGTTATGTAACTGGAGTAACTTAAACAACTGATGCCAAGTGGATAAGGACATCCCATTATCCCACCTATGATAGTCATCTCCTGATGTGTTGCACTGTAGTCAGGCCCCTCCCAGAATGACCATAGGCAACAACTGCTGTGAAGATTTTATGAGAACATCTCTCTGGCTGCTCCCTCAGCAGCAGCTAAGATGCAGATGCATCTAAACATCTGCTCCATGCTCTCAGGTGACAAAGACATATGAGAGAGATACCAGGCAATTAAATTCAGTTTATGATTGGGAACACTGGTTTGGCTACATAGATCAATTCAGAAAGAAAGTTATTTTTCATGGGAACAGCAACACTGTATAGTTAAGCAAACCATAAACTCTGGGGTTACCTTGAGAAGACAGATTGCTGAAATCAGTGTTTTTCAACATTAACCTTTTCCTTCTGGAAAGGTCAGTTCGTGCCTCTAGTCCACTGAACATGGGAGCTTAAGTGCTAGAATAAATGCACCTTAGGAGCAACCATCCCAAGAGGGGACCCTATCAAAGCTGTAACAGCATAAAACAAGGGGCTTTGCATGGTTTTTTTCAGTCTGCCACATACAGCTTTTACAGCCACTAGTATAATGCTCTTTTGGAAATCCCTTAGTGATAGCACACTTTGTTTGTTCTACATTTAGGTTACCACTTCTCAACAACTAATAGGGGGGCAAAGGGGCTTTGGTTTTTTTTTAGCTATAGAAGTAAGCCGAGATATTACGGTACTGCAGAGCAGTTCACACAGCAACTCCCCACCTTAACCTTACAGCAGCACCCTAGATTTGTGAAGATAAAGTGACGGCAGATTGGAGGCTTTTATTCCAAGATTTTTGCTGAAGTTTAGAAACATTTTCAACCTGGAATAAGCATGTCCTTATACAAATGGCATACTAGGTAAATAATTCCTCTATTTAATGCCTTTATGTTATTGCTCCTATCAACAGTATCAAAATGCATCAAACATCCTCCAGGTTTGCTAGCAATGACTTATCTGCAAATTGTGCTCTATAGCCATTATGTTCTTGCACACATAAGAGGCAATTCTTTTAAAATGCAGCATTAGATGATGATATTGGGAAACTGCTTACCCTGCTATAAAATATATAAATAAAATATGTAAAGAGTCTGTCAGAGAAAAGTTCCTCTATAAAATGTAACTTAATCTTACAGGTGTAGTAGTCACTGAAATTACAGGTTTTGAGTTTCCAAGCTTTCAATTATTCCACCCCATTGGACTTTTATGGCTTTCTAACCCAAGCCCTCATTCAGAGACACAAGGCTGCACAAAAAGTGAAAACAGCACAGGATGTGCAGACTCAGAAGCGCACTGATACCATCACTGTGCCATCGTCCCCTCTGCTGTGACAAGTGCTTTTACTCTGTTCCCTGAAATATTCTGGATAAATCCATGAGATTTGTTGATACTGAATATATTTTTTTGACCCACTTAAAAGGTTAAATCTTTTGAGTTAAAAGAAAACCAAACAAGCTTTCAACAAGCACATATTAACCTTTGCTACTCTGGGCTAGGGTAACCTTTGAAAAACATGCTTAAGAAAACAGAATACTTCTAACGTGCCACACATCTCCTAGATTCTGTAAGGTAATATCAACTCTTTCTACAAGTATCAGAAGCCACCAAGTGATAAAGAGAGAAGGGCATTCCTAAAAACCACAAGACTGCATAACAAAGTTCCAGTTATCTACCACTATTTGAAATTACAGCAGTGTCTCCCTTTTGGTATGACTTGTTTAAGAAAATGCCCTCTCACCAGAGGAAAGCCCAGGCAGATGTAAATGAAATCCCCAGTTGTTTCAGAATGAGTTAAGTTTTCACTTGTTTTGAGAAGTTGAGAAATCTAAGAGCAAACTAAGAGCAAAATTATATTCTTCTTTCTTGAATCTAGCTTGCATTATCATACAGACAAATTCTTAAGTCAAGATATTTTAAGGTCAGAATACTCATTAAGATACAATCAAGGCTCTGTCTGAAACTTGGAGGCAAAATTACAGCAAAGTTATTTGAGGGAAATGTAAGAAAAATTTATTAAAAGTACTCAAAATGAGTCAGAGGGCATAAAGATGACTGACCATGTTTGTTTAGAAATATGCCAAGTGTACACAAGGAAAAATGTGCTGTGAAAAAAATTGTACATACAGCAGCTGGCAAGAGTTTAATAATTTTGAGTTCTCACTGGACAAGTAAGCTAAATAATTCAAGGCACTTTCACAGCTATTGAACTTAATTTATGAGCCTAGATTGCTGATCTTGCATATGGTTCAGGAAAATCTGCACCAGTCCATATCATTATCACCTTCCATTCTAACTCTCTTACAGTTACAGCAGTTTGGGAATGTTCAGTGTGAAAATTAAGTTTTTTACAAAAGCAGAGCTGGTGAGATTCTGGCTTTACTCTTGATTCTTCACTCTTCAGTCATCGTTGCCTTTGTTTCTAATTATCTCACATTACAGAACAATGAACGGAATATAGAGCAAGTGGAAATCCACTGTGCTGAGTGCTCTACAGACAGCTAGAGACAGTCTCTGTCCCAAGCAGCAGGAGAAACAGCAGCAAGCTTCTAAAAGGTAAGAAAATAGTCACCATTTAGGAATATTTTTCAGGGCTGGATTGTTGATGGATTATGTATTATATCTACAGGGGCTGCCTCATTTTCAATTATTAAGGTTACATTAAAATGAGACCTAGTATCACCACTTTTGGAATAATGCAGAGCAAAATCATGTGTGTATGTGGGGAAGGCAGCAAAGCAACTGCTAGGAATCAGCACATAAGCATTGGAAGATAAGAACAAAATACTAGGGGATGCTTATCAAAGATCTATAAATATAACCTAGAGGAAAGAAAACTCATGGGGCCATAGCTTGAATCTATAAATACCTTCAAAATATAAATATAAATGAAGGAAGGGAATTGCTCAATCTCAGCAGATGCTGAGACACAGAAGCAGACTAACGAGGAAGGAGCTGAGACTAAGCTCAGAGCACATTTCTGAATGCTAAAAGCAGTTGAAGCCTGCAAGACTATCAAAGAGGGTACCATCCTGCTAATACACAAAGATGTATTCAGTGAGGCATCAGTGGAAAGAAATGCAGGTGGGGTGCAATCTTGCGAAGAGTAGAAATACAAGCTGGCTGCCCAAGCAACCTTTCTAGCTCCCACATCTGTCTAGTGTCAGGAACGGCCTGAATGGATTCTCAGCCCTTGGGACAGGTGTTTACAGCACTCAGGCTCCTGCAATGTGACAGTAAAGTAGTAGCTGGAGAGCAAATAACCTCAGTGGTAACAAAACAGACATGAAGGAGACGTTTTGGAAATCAAAAGACAAACAAAATCCAAATTGACTTGGGGAATTTATGAGAGTTTTGAGGTCAAATTCATCCGAGAGCATTAAGGTTTCTTTTCTTTCCTTTTGTTGAGGGGAAGCTTGTAAAGTACTGACATGGCCCACAGCCATTGTCACATGGAGATGCTGTCCTTGAAAACCTTGGCTCCTAGGACGCACGGACGGAAATAGAACATTGCATGCAGGACTGGCAGTCCCCCACACTTGCCTGCAGATTAGGTCTGAAGGTAGCTTGTTTTGTGCACATTACTCAGGGATAGGGGGGTCTGGGATTCCCAATGTTGCATTTGGTTGAGTGGGAAGAGTGTAAGTATCCTTTGGGTTTCTATCAATCTTCGCTAGTACTGACAGTTATAGAAGGGTCAGAAGGAAGTTCAGACTTTGGCTTTGTTTGGATAATCCCGCATGCAAGAGCCTTGTTAATGCAACACTCCATGTTAGGAAATCACATACTTGTGGTGCTCCATGGTATTTCAGCCCCATTTATTTAAATTTTAATTTCTTCTTTAAATACAATGTCTATTATTATACCTGAAAAACCAGGCACATCAATACTACTATAGGATCACTAGTTTATTCAATTTCTCCTGTTTTTTTACTTCTATATTAGCATCTGCAACATTGCAGGAAGAATTATCACATATAACATGTTCAATTGTCTTGGCTACTGAATCCTGATTAGTGACATTATTTTAGATGTTGTTACTGATTAAACAATTGTTTTGTAGTGCAAAATGCCAGGCTTGATAGAGAGTAATATAGGAGCACCTCAGCTTCTAGAATCTTCAATGACTTCCTGAAGACCAAGTCTCTTTAAAGGCTTTGGATCCTTTAAAGCTCAACTAACTATAAACAGCATAGAAGAAGGAATAATTCTCCCAGTTAAGCCTCCCACAGAGACTGTTCTCTATGCCAGTGTACAGATGAATAGGCTTTGAATGCTAATTGTAACACTGTGTGTATTCTTCCTGAGCTAATCAGCTCACAGGGTACAGACAAGCAACTTTTATTATCAATTCCATTCCAGCACACAAACCCTCCTGAAATGCTTTTCCAATAGCTAATTTAGAGACCTCCCGTTGGCTTAGTTCAGGCTGTGGAAGGTTTGTAAACAAGCTGTGTTATTCAAGTGGAATTTGCTCTCTCTCACTGTCTCTCTTGCTTTTTCTCTCTTGCTTAAAGTATTAAGATCTAATGGAAATAGTTGCCTAAGAGAGGGAAGCAAAGCATGCTAATACCTATTGGCAAAGGCGCATGTTCAATGTCTCAAGAGGTTTCATGTGCAACAGACAAGAAAACTCACTTGCAGACCTAAGTAGCAGTATATCTTGCTTTACAAAGTAAAAAATCACTGCAAAAAAGAAATTATTTTCTCCTTTTGATAGTGGAGTAGTCTTTACCATTAGAAGTTATGTACAAATTTGGGGTTGTCCCTCACTTTGAAAGGAGATATTCCACATATGATCAAAGCAGTGATAACCTTTAGATATAAAACCTCTGCTGGGAACCCTGCCAACATGAACTGAAGACAGCATCAACAAGCTGAATGCTAAGAGCTGCCCCACACTGTGTATGGCTGTTCAGATTTGTATGGAATGGGTAAAGAAGTGCCAGTAAAACTGAATATTTTCCTTTGCTACAAGTGACCACAACAGCAATGTGGCGGAGTCACTTTCAGACTAGATATTCTCTGCTTTTAAAACCTTGGTAAATGTACTCCTGACTGGTTCAGAAGTCTATTTTGTTAAACAAAAAGTGCAGTTTCACAGAAAGAAGCCTTCTAATGTTTCTGGCACTGTTCTGTTTAAAATCTTTGGGAAAAGAGAGTGCAGACTGTGGAAAAATGAACTTTCTTTAAAAGCTCAAGTGTGTGAATAGCTGGTAACAGTCCTCAGGGGAAAAAGAAACTTAGACCAACCACTCCTCTCACTCATCCCCCTCTCTTCCAATAAAAAAAAAACAAACCAAAAAAAACCCAACAAAAAACCCCACCAACCCGAGAGAGCTCCTTGTTCGAGATAAAAGGAGTTTTGTAATTTAACAGTATTCTTACTAAAGAACAAAGATCTTAGTGTAGCTCAAGTAGACTTTCAGAGACTTCTTTGTAAGTGTTCCCTCCATGCTGGAAGTTAATTTGATCCTATTGTGTCCATATTCCACTGTAATAGGTTGTTACATTGCTATTACACTACTGTTCTGAACTGCACCTGGGAGCTGCTGCTCTTACATACTACAGTCTGATGTGGGGAGCTATTTGCAAGCCATTTAAAAATCCACATTCAGTTGAAGCATGGACAAACATTTTTCTGCCATGGAATTCAGATGCAAAACAAGGACTTAGTCTTCATATAAGTCATTCACCAAATTCCCAGTTTATGTTGAGAGAGGGAAACCACTGGATGATCTGGTCTCTCTTACACCTGAACACGCATTTATGAAAGCCACTTAATTCTTTGGCCAATCTATTTTGTTCAGCAGTGGAGCCACATTTTTCAAAGGTCTTAATATTTTTCTTGAGCAGCTTTTGAAATGGGAAGTGCAGACCAAACTCCCCTTCTGCTGAAGTTGGTAGCAGACTCCCACTTCTTCAGCCAGCAAGTAACTGTGGTTCCCACTGAGGGTATGAGTACCTCAGGAAATAGTATTCATATCCCACATAAGTGACCCCTTTGTTTCTCATCCACATTTACTTTGTATTGTCACAGCAGCTTCTTATACAATACAAACAAAGAGTCTAAAGAGAATTTTAGAACCGCATGAAAATGACATTTTGTCTTCACTTCAGATGAGGATCTCTTACATACATTTACTTTGGCTTTTACTCGTTAGCAAGGAGATGAAAATCTCAAGCATCTCATAGCTCATTATTAATACATGGTCATGCTCTGCTGCTCACAAGGGAGATGGAGAAACTGGCAGCAGGCCCCTTGAGAGAGCAGCCTGATTATACAACCCCTGTATGTAGACAATTCAAAGTGACTGCTCAGAAGAAAGGACCAGTTCCAGTTATTAACAACATTTGTTAGGCACCAGTAGTGTTTGTGGTGCTCTACAAGACAAACACTGTCCTACTTTATCCTGAAGAACAACAGATGTCAAAAGACTCTTTCAAAGATGCAGAGAAAGTGACAACTTACAATGTTCCTGTTGGGTTTGGTTTTGCTTTCCACTTTTTCTCCTATCATTAAAGGGCCTCTAAATAATACCGGAATGGTGAGGACAGGCTAGTGACAATCACTCTGATAAAATTTACTTTGAGGAAGAATTTGAATGAGAGAAAAGAGATACCCACATGCTGGGAGGTAACAGCAGCCAGCAAGAGTGAAGGAAAGTGAACAGAGTACTGCGGTTGGCACTGATGACTACACAAAAGGAACAAGAGACAGAGATTTGGCTTGGTAAGGTGTTGGGATGAAGCATTTCATCTTGGAAAGGAAAGCCAGAAGATTCAATGAAGTAAAAATATGATTTGATTATCAGGCAGAAGGTGGTTGTAGGAGCTGTATTTCTGACATAGCAGTAGGGAACAATGAGGGTGTGTAAAAGGTGGGAAAAGGTTAGAGACTATCATCAAATGAATGACATTCAAGATGAAAGAGAGTAGGATTATAATGATATTACTTATAAATGTTTAAGGACATAGAACATGAAAACGTGTTTAGGACATGAATAGAAGGAGCCACCAGATGGATGAAGGAGGGGACGGAAGTAGTTCAGTCATGCTGTCACACGTCACTGAGGAAGGAAAAAGACGAGAAAAAGACCAGAAACAAAACCTATTAGAAGAAAATAAGGTAAGTTGATGGGGAAAGCTTGTGACAGAGCCTTTCCACCTTATTCTTGAAGTCAGTAGCATTTGGAGGAAGAATGACAACAAGGCAGCTTAGGGAAAGAAACAAAAGTCTCGAAGTCTCCCTTGAAGAGGGACTGTATGGGAGCAGTGGGAATTCTGCTTGAGAAAGATTTGAAAAGTCTCTTGGAAACAATTCAGTACAGACGGTCCCTCTGGCTCCTGAATGCCCTTTCAAGACATTCTGTGGTGGAAGAAGCACAAGCAAGATGTGACCTGTGGTTGTGTGCGCACCACTTGAGTACAAAGGAGAGAATTACAAAGTGGAACCTAAATAATTAACTTGAGCACTTGTGAAAGCAAAAGAAGGAGCAGATGATAAGGAGACCAGGAGCTTCAGGGACACTAGACATGTCCATAACTTATGGGGTGTACCTGAACAGACAAAGAAAGGGGAAGACACAAGGAGCACTGAAAGAGCAATGGCTGGTGACCACTGAAATTTTTGATAATGTCCAGTCAGTTAAGACACCTATAATTAGGCACCTATATTCAGATCAGTTTCTTGGCAAAGAATGACATCTCTGATGTTCAAACATGCTCTGACTTCTTGGTAAAGAAGAAGATGCTACGTGATGCAACTGTGAATTTAAAACAGAAAAAAGGGACAGTACTCAAAAATGAGGCAGCCTACAAAGCTGTATTTGCCAGAGATCAGAATAAATATATTGTTTTCTGGCATCATAGCTGAGAGGCTGCATGGTTCATCTCTTCCTTTCCATTTTGCAAACTTTGGCAAGAGTTAGCACTTGCTCAATGGAAATAAGCATCAGTATTAAATGCAATCAAAAGACAAATTCATGCATTTGTTAGATATACTTCATATTTGATGATGCAAAAGGCTTCTTTGAAGTAATCTACAGGGCAGTACTTAGCAGATGCCACTTTGGCTGAAATCAACAACTGAGGGATCTGGTAATTATAGTCTCAGATACTTCAACCTGTGGTTTCTGGACCTCTGAGGATGCATGGATTACTTCTAAGGAGTCTGCAAAAACAAGAATCAGTAGGTTCAGATTTGCTGTGCAGGATATGCATCTTCACTGAGAAATTTCAAGGAATATGTAAATTAAAAGGGAATGTTCCTCTACATAGTAGTTTTCAGTTCCTTCTCTCCCCACATCATATGGTTGACGTAGAGAAATATTACCTAAATGTAATTAAGCATGCAATAGCTTTCTCTCTTCTCGAGTTTTAGAAAGATTTTTCTTCTCTTCCTTCTTCCCCCAGGGGCATTCCATACTATTTAGAAAGCATTTGTTAAAAGATAGATTAATCTGTATATAAGATCCTAAGAATGAGATGGATATCTGAGGTCTCTCCATTATTCTAGAAATAGACCACATGCAGTACTTACATGGAGTCAAGTGACTCAATTTTAATGAGACTATCACTGTGGAAAATAAAGAAAGGATTTATACTTTACTCCCCAAAATAATGGGCAATTGCTCCTTTTTCTTTCCAAAACTGCCAGTTTTATCTGCGTTTATCCTAGTCCTTTATAGAATTCTCTCACTTCAGCAACTCCAAGGTTAATTTTGATAAAGAATGAACTGAGACAGGACACTGGGATTTGCTTTCAGGAAAGAGGAAGGTTATATTAACCATACCAGCAAGTGTTCTACTACTTCCTTTATTCTCAAATTATTAGTTTGCTTAATAAGAAGGTGAGAGGGAAAAGGTTTGCAGATATACTTTTTCACATCAGAGGATACACTTTAGATCAACCCTACAAGTAGTCCGAGGACCATAATAAACCTCACAGTTTTCATCTGACTGTTAATTTCTGCATGGCATTCTGCAAGCAAGTAGGAGCTCACTCTTCTTGCTCCAAGCCAAGTAGAAGCCATTAGTTTCTCAGCAGGACATACCCTGAGTTCAGTGCCCCACTACTAAATCTGTACAACTGCTAGGTTGCAGTGTGAGCAAAGTGAGCATGCACTTGCCTTCAAAACAAGAGAAATACACTCTTTTCATCCCTGGGCAGAACTACTTGTTTCTCTGATTATCAGAAAAGGATAAGTACTACTATTCCTCAGAGCAGTTAGAGAAGGAAAAAAAATACTGATGTCTTGAAAAAATTAATATGCATTTCAAGATTAAGAGTTAGATCTTTTTATTATGCCACACAATTTCCCCTTTTTCTTTCCACATATAGCATTCTCACTTTATACAACATGCTTAAGTCAGTCTTGAGCACAAACTTATTGTTCTTTCTTCTTAAAATAGGAACAGTAGGAGACAGCAAATACAGGTGTATAATCTTTACTGAAGTACATGCAGTTTGCTGTATATTCTTAACAAGAAAAAGTGATTTCCCCAAATGCCTAACAACAGAGACTGGACTATACAAGACAATTATATATGTTTAATCATGGAGGGCCCTCCAAATATGCACTTTTGACCTGAAGACTACTAAGGAATGTTTAAAGGAAATATATCAGAGGCAAGATCAAGTAGATGAATGAACATTAAAGGGAAGAAGGGCATCATATTTATGCAATTCACATAAGTTGCTCCAAGTATACCTTCAAACAGTATCACCTTTTTTTCCTTCTTTCATAGAAGGGAAAGTGAATTTCTTTTGATTTTTATATGAAAGATGACACATCCATTGTATTTTTGTCATGCAGCCCAAACCAGCTTTCAAGCAACACTCCGTAGGAACTTATTTCTGCTTTTTCCAGTTAAAGAGAATTAAAATGCCACATTTGATTTCTTGTAGGTAAAGATGCATAAGCCATTGGAAAGTCAGGGAAGTCTGTTTGTGGGTGTAGAAAGTTCTAAAAGTCTTTGCCTGTGTTGAAGAGGCCTACTGTCTTCCACAGATATTGCCAAGAATGTGTAAGAGGACACTCTACTGTCCTTGAGTTCAGGGGTTACTCAGAGCTTTTTCTTATCCACAGAGGACATTGCAAGCAATAGCAAAGGATGGCATCTTTGAAAAATGGTAGCGAGTCAGAGAATGTTCTGTCTGGATGACAATCATACTACCATTTTCAAAGTTGGAAAAACCTCATATAGTTCCTCCAAGACTCCAGTTTCTGCCCTTGGAATCTGACCAAGCATGACTATTGGCAGCATGGGGACTGCATCTGTGTTGTGGGATTAAGGCGGTCAGTAAGGCATCCAAATAGAGGAGACTGCTGTGTACAGCAGGTTACAGATGTAATTTAAGTCTGGCAGGATTCATTAGTGCACAGCTGTACTGATCTGAGTACTAAACATCTACCCAACTACAGTGAAGTTACATCAGAGTACTATAACTCAAAAAAATCTTTCAGAAAACAAAGAAAGAAAGGCAAACATCCATTTCAGTAAACCTGAATGCTTCATTTGCCTGTAAGTTGACTACAAGGAACAAAACAGTTTGATGCAGTCTCACAACAAAATGAATCTGTGCAACCAAAGGCACTTTTTTGATACCAATGTAGCATGGGCTAATCAAAGGTGACACACAGCTGGATCTGCTTGTCACTAACAAGGAAGAACTAGCTGGAGATACATTAATCAGTAGTATCTTTGGCAGTAGTGGCCATGGAATAGTGAAGTTCAAGGTCCTGACAAGTGTGAGGGAGGACAGTAGCAGAGCACTCAGGTGAGCAGACTTCAGTTTATTTAGGGGACCCTAAGTGGGTTCTGGTGGGAGGCAGTTCTAAAGGGACAAGGATCTCTGTGAATTCAAGGACAGCATCCTTTGAGCACAAGAATGATCCCCTCTGCAATTCAGGAAGACAAGCAGATTCTTCATGAGACTTTTGCTAAGCAGGGAACTTGAGATGAAGCTTCAATGTGAAATGGTAGTATATAGGAGGTGGAAGCAAGGACAGGCTATAAAGAATGAATTTAGAAATATTTCTGGGCATGCAAGGACAACACTAGGAAGGCTAAAGCTTACTCCAAGTTGATATCTGTAAGGGGTATCAAGGGTGACAAAGACCCATAGTACAAAAACCGAAGAGTGAAACTGTGGGACCTTTGTTACATGGGGTATGTGACAGCAATGTCTTCTTTGCCTCACTCCTCTCAAACAAGATTTTCCAGGCTTCACTGTTTAGGAGGAAGGGTTCAACAGTAAGAACTACCAGCAGAAAATGAGGATTACAAGAGGAAACAGGCAAAAATTGAAACAAGAGAGTTCCATACTTATAAGGAAAAGCTTTTTTCCTCCTGGGGACAATGAGCAACACATCGGTCACAGAGGTTTTGCAGTCTCCAGCCTTGGAGTTCTCCAACACCCAGCTGGTTAAATCCCTGAGCAATCTGTCCTGATCCCTCAGCTGATCCTGCCTTGAGCAGGAGGTTGGACTAGAGACATTCGGTATTATCATATGATTTTCTGAACATGACAACCAGACTAGCCCCTTCAGGATGAATCCTGAAGAGTGCTGCAACTTCTTTCTTAAAATGGCATTTTTAGCTAATGAGAACACTTTAACAGAACTTGCATTAAAAAGAAAGGAAGAAGCCAGATCACAGTAGCTTATATGCCCTTCAGAGCCACGCAGACAAGTAGTGTCCAAGGCACCCAGCTTGCTAGATGTTAAAGGAAATATGAAACTAAGCACTCCCAATGAAACAACAAACAGCTGCTGTATCTACAAGGAAAGGAAAACAAATAATTTGCAGCTTTTTATTGCAGTGGAATTCACACTTTTATTTCCACTCAAAGTTGGTAATATCAGCAAAATTTATTCTAGAATGCAAGGCTGTGCAAATAGCTATATAAATCAAGTGTAGTGCTTGGGCTCCTGGCAGCTGGCCAGAATAGCTCTCCCTGTAAACAAGTTTGGCTGTTTCTATATTAACCACTCATGGTTATACCTCTCTCCTGGACTATCAAGCCAGCAGATTAGTCTTTATTTTATGTTTCTCTGTGTGGGACAAAATCTAGCAGTGGAACTGCATTTACAGCCAATATAATAGGTAAATGATATGCACTGCAATTAAATAAATGTCCATTCTTTTGAGCAAGGTCCATTTAGGAATGTCCTGCTGACTTTAGAAAAGGACTGTAGTTCCTAAGTTTCCAGTTGAAACAATAAATGAACTGTGTGAGTGGTAAAGTTAGCTGGAGAAACAAACACAGAAGATTTGTGCAGTGACATAAATTAGGACTTAAAATTATCTCAACAGTTTACATAACATTTGCTGTGCACGAATCCATTGCATGTGGTGTTTAATATTGCATATATGCTTTGGCAGAACCAGTGCAACTTTACAGTGAAGCAAGGACACAACAGATGACAACTCTACACGAAGCAAGAAATGTGATAGCTTTATTCACATACTGCAGATGCAGTGAAATGAATCTGGGTTTAGCAATTACTTATTTATCTGCATGTGGGATTGTTTTGTCTGTTTCTCAGATTGTGGGTTGGAGTTTTGTTGGTTTGGTTTTGTACATAGGTCACTATTGCCTAATAACAACCTAATATTTGTAAAGTATTGAGTACATCACTTGATGTTTTGGTGCTGCCTATTGCTTCTTGCAACACAGCTGTAGTAATAAGAAGTAAATTGAGTCAGTGATGCTGTTCAAATCAAAATAGGAAAGGGGATAACCTTGCAAATAAATTGGCATGAAAATATGCATATGTGTTTTGTCCATGTAGTTGTAACTCCGAATTGTAACTCTCTGCAATCCTTATGACAGATTTTAAATATTTGAACTGAGGAACCTAAAAGTGCCCAATTACCCTACACAGAAATCTGTGGTTAGAAGGCAGCATTACCAGAGAGCATTTCAGAGCCCTCATACCACCTTGCTATATTTTTGTCAAGAGGACTCAATGAAGAACTTCAGTAAGACAAAGACTTGCAAAGGGTCCCTTTGATGAGAGGCACATTACAGATATAGTTTTCTCTGTGCAATCATCAAAAACCATTTAAAGTGCCAAGATCTATAGTTCTGCTTTCTGCTACATTTAGTGTCGTCAGCAAAACCTACCCAAAAAATTAGAAAACAAACCTCCAAAGTAAACAACTACCCCCAGAGGACCTGGGTCAAGAACTTTGTTGTTATCAAGTAGCAACTTTGTCCTGACTACAGAATAGCAGGGGGGAAAAAAAGCTCTATATGCAATCTATCCCTCCAATAAGTAGATGAAGATGTGACTTCTGGAAGTCCCAGAAGGTGCAGATATGGCATACAGGCTTGTACTAGCCCCTTTGAGCTTTGTATGCCATCAGTGATAACAGTGCTGTTTAAACACTCTGCTGAAGAAATAAACAGCATTTTCTATTCAAGTGCTTGAACAGCAAACAGCCAGTCTTCTTAGTGCTGAAGGAAGGAGTCTAAGGCTTAATTTCCAGGAAGGTTGTCTGTACAACAGCAGTTATGTCAGAGGAGCAATATCTAGTTTACACAACAAAATATCCTTGAACTATTAAGCTGCAGGCTAAGACTGCAAATCAAAATTAATTACAAGCATGTCTTGGCTGCATAGAGACAGAAATGCTGCAGCCCAGTAAAGAACTAAGAAAAGTCAACCAGGGCACTGGCAAGCATTTAACAGAAACTTATATTTTGAAATGTGTGGAGTACATCACTGTGACGGTCAGCATTTAGCAGCTTTCCCATAATTTGGGGTATTTTTGGTACTGAGACCAAAATAAATTATTCACTCCTGTATGCTTTGAACATAAAACTATAGGTCACTCTCACAGGTGAGGATGACAACTACCTTTTTTACTTTAACCATCTTATCATCATTTTGAACACCCTTTGCCCTGCTTTCACCCTCCGCTGTTTATTCAACCATGACTGTATTTTGGGATAGGAGTAACAAATGGCTGGGATAAATTTCACTGTGATTTTCCTTGGCACAGCATTTTAAGTGAAAGCATTTGCTATTACAGACCTTGATAATGGCACCCCTAGGTACAATACCCTATTTCAGAAGATCTGTGTTAAACATGATGAATTCCCAAATAGTTACCTCCTCGGGAACAAAATCATTAAGCTGGGTAGCCTGACTTAATTAGACTCAAATGTCATCAGTGATTCACTCTGTTTTAATAAACTCATCTGTTTTCATGTCAGTTCTGTAATTTACACCATAAAAACCCAGTCATGTTGTTCCAATGTCTCAGGAGCACAGTTAGAAACTATCTGTAAGTTTTTCAAGGCTGCCTTCTTGCAGGTTTCATGACACTGTAACAGATGCAAACAGTGTCTGCGAAAGTAAAGCCTTTTCAAGGAAAGGCATCACAGAGAGCTTTGTGGCTACTAAAAACTTGAAGCAATAACACAAAAAAAAGGTACAAGTGCTTTGGCAGAGGAGCTCTGTTGAGAAATGTGCTTTGCCATAAAGTTCTGAAAGCAAGCAGAATGAGAAGAAGAAAACATAAGAAAATAGGTGTTTTTGTGAAACCCATTTCAAAATGGTAAGTATTAAAATATGTCTGTCATTAAAATATGGTAGCTTAGCAGATCCACTGTCTTCCCTAATTCTTTTGGAAAGAAGTGCCAGAGGTGTGGGTCAGAGCCAAAGAACAGAAACAGCCACAGAAACAATATGTTGTTTCTTCAACATATATAGTCTATTCATCGTGACCTTTCACTATACCTGGACATTAAAACTGCCTTACAAAATTTGTGTAAAAGTATTACATGCATTCAGCCCACTGATAATTTAAAAATCAATATGTAACGTACCAATATACTACACTTTTACATGCAGGAGGGCAGGAAAGGAGCTGTGCCAATGATCTCACCTCAGTGCACTGAACTGAGCAGTGCACAAATACCATCCTAAAGGGAATTTGAGCACTCTGCAGTGGATCTGCATGTGATAACCTCCAATGCACAAATGCTAGGAACATGCTCTTGAACTCTCTAAAGACATTCCTCTGATGCTGGACAGAGGTCAAAGCATATATAAACGACTATAGGTTACCTAAGTTTCATGAGGTTGGTACTTACCACTGTGGTGGATCCAGTCTAGGAACAGCATTTGCCAGATGGGAAGCCTGCCCCAATCTACTTCAAAGCACAGTTGGGAGTAAACAGGTATGCTAATGAAGAAATTACACATGCTACTCATTTACCAGCTCCCAGAGGAACATTAATAGCAGAAGTTGATTACACATGCAGCAGCAAGAAGGTCCTATACCTGATCAAACACATTTGTGGGTACAGCACTCCTTTCTGTGCTAGAAACAAGCAGGACAGGCAATATACAGACAAAATTATTCATAATGCACCTCCTGGTCAGATTAACAGGGGTAAATGCTCACCCTAGTTGGTGATATTTCCAATTAGAGACTGAAAGACCGCACTTGACATAATCAGTGATTAAAGAAGAAAAAAAAGCAATTAAATGAGCATACAAATACCCTACATAGGTTTATTTTGTTTGTATGGGTTTTCTTCCTCTACAAATACCGAACAGATTTATGGTCATGAGATTTATGCGCATGGCTTGATATTGCTGAAACTGTGTTTGCTTTCCATTTTGTTTGAAGCAGCTCCACTGGAATCAGGTTTGTTTATTTACCTGGTATTTGACAAACTGTCTCTGACACTCAGCTATCAGGGGTCCATGCCCATGTTTCTTACTGGAAACTCCATTCTCCTCATTGTTGCTGTAAGCAGGACAACCCAAGAGGTGGTTTTGCCTTCAGGCTATTTCAGCTGGGTCTGGTATCAGCCGTGTTTTATTACAACCTGTAAGACTGAGATCTCTTTGATTGTCTTTCCTAAGACTTAAGTTTTCCTTTTCTTTTTTTTTCTTGGTTTTTTTCACTTTCACATACACTCACACACAGAATGTATATTTAAAGGAATATATTGATCTTAATGACCTCTCAAAATTTATCCTGGGGCTAATCAGAGGCTTGCTGTGTTGTACTGGCTAAATCTATCATGGTATTGAATAATTCACAGCCTGCCTTAAAGGCTCCAGACTAGGTGATTTACCCCATATTAATGTGATGCTTTTGCATTTTAATAGGCTTATGTTAATGTTTTACAAAATGATAAAGCATTCTTCTGAGCTCTCCAGCGACAAGGGATGATGGTATGAACCACATAATTCTAGCAAAGGACAGCCAATAACATCAGATTTATGAGTGTTGCTACAGCATCTGTCGTAAGCTTGAGCCAGACCAAACCACTTTGTTGAGACTTACCCCTATTTTGACTGCACAAATGGCTTTTCTCAACCTGCCTGACACTTTAATGAAAATAGTCAGGCATAGGAGAAAAGGTAGGGTATTCTGAAAGCAGAACTAACCTTTCCAAAACTGTTTTAGCACAGAGGTTTAAATATCCCTTTGAGAAGAGACCTAGAGGAGAACAAGAGGGATTTCATCGCTCTGAGGTTGGAATTTCAGAGAGCAGTGCTCATGAGTGGGGTCATATTTTTCCATTTGAAAGGGAGACAGCCTGTCAGCAGAGCTCAATGTCTTAGGCATATATTGGGTGCTGAGAATCATAAAATGCAGGTCAGGTGATGAGAACACTCATACCACTTCCCTCCAGCTGTACTGCACCTTTATATCTAAGCTGCTCAACAGATCACAGAAGTGCTTTCCCTAGCCTCTCAAGAGAACAAACGAATGACATTTATCTCTTAAAACCTGCTTATGTGCTTATGTGAGAATGCAGATGAGGGTAGGGGGGAAGCCACAACATCTCTTCAATAGCTGCTTGTAGTGGCATCCTTGTACCAACATAGGACGGAAACAAAAGGGAAAAATACTCCAACCCTGGGGCTTCTGGTAGATGGCAAGGTGGGAAATGAACTCGAGTTCTGCTAAATGCAGAATAATATATATGAGAGGGTGGGGAAGGTGAAATGCTTACCCTACTGACACCAGTCAACTCATGCCTTTGAAAATGGGACTTGATGGCAGGTTGCATGGAAGTTGGTGGCTTCCCATCTTCATACAAGGAAAGGCTAGAGAAGAGAAAAAAAAAAGGAAAAAAAAGAGAAATGGGAATAGGGGATGAATAACAGTACAGACACATAACATAAAATGTGTGGCATTATCTGGAGTGGTATACCATATCCTTCCACTGACAGGCAAAATAATTGCATTTATTGATTTCAGAAAGAATGTTTTCATTGCAAAACACACAAAAAAAATTGTCACATGATTTCATGTTTCATAATTCCTGTGACAGGAAAAAGAGGGCAGCACTTAACAGAGAAAGCCATCTAGAAATGCTAAGATATAGAAGGGTCAGGTGCTCACCTAGTAAACAGAAAACTCATTTTTAGCACGTGTCTTGCAGCAAAGACCCAAGCCTTCACTTTATACTCCAACCCAGTTCCTCAAGTGCCATGATGTAGAAGCCATCTCTACCACAATGAATATGCAATGCACTGTGGAACATCTGCTGTTGGTTTTTAGATGGACTGCAAGCAATTATGAAATACACCTGGGAATTACAAAACCCAGGTTTTCATTCAGTGTTAATTTAGATAACCATATTAGCCTCTGGCTTACTGACTGCTATGAGGTGGGGCTGCTTGTTTCCACAAAATTCAGTCTGCACCTGAGAGATTTTTGTGACAGCTGGACTGTTGTGTTAAGACTGTCAGTGTTAACAACCACAGCAAAAGTGTCCACCAGTTATTCAGGACAGTTCTAAAAAGATAATACAGAATTATTTTCCACACCACATGAAATTGAACTGTGGAGACTGTGGCTATAGTTCAAAAAATGACACAAGAAGTGACTGAACAGTTAGAAGGATAACAATACCATCTGGAATTTAAATGATTGCTGTTAATACACAAGCTGGAAGAAACACTAAATCGCATGCTTCAGATTTTAAGCCAATCTTAGCTACTAGGTATTAGTAGCAGATTATCCTATCACTGCTTAATTTAGGGTCTCAGGAATCTGTACTGGAGCATCTAGTGCAGTCAGACAGGAAAATGAAGTGTGAAGTCATGTTGGTATTTATGTTCTTCTCTACCTATATCATGTGCAAAACTTAAAAACAAGATGTGCACCTTCAGAACTTTAGAGAATTAAACCATGCATGTGGCTGATGAGAACATTGTTACGTACATGCCTCAGATTAAATACCTACATTTGAAAATGTTGGCCATAACATACATCTACCACTGTAATGAAGAACCCATAAGACCATTCAAGTACAATGACATCCTGAATCACAGAAAAGAACCAAAAACAGTCTCAGCAGAGGTCCTATTCCACCTCCCAGGCCCTGAGTGTTGAGTAGATCAGAAAGAGCAGCTGACGTGCCTTCCCAGGCAGGCTCCTTGTACACTGTATTATAGCATTTTCCTTTTTTTGCAACTGTTGCCTCATGTTCAGCGTGTGATCTACTGCATCTGCCAGGTCCTTTTCTGCAGAGCTGTTACTAATGTTCAGATCTATCCTGTGCTTATGTAGCTGATTCTTGTTGTGTAAGAGTAGAACCTTTATTCATCCTTACTCAAACACATCCCACACTTTCATGTCACTCAGAGTTTTGTCATGACCTCTCCAAATTCTCATCTTTCCTCTTAGTTCTTTCTGGTCTCTTTTAGTGCTGTTATCTGCGAATGGAATAAATGCAGTTTCTACCCTAGTGTGAAGGCCCTTGACAAAATCTTCTATATCAATATGGACACCTTATAAGTGCAAAGATGAACTAAAAATCTTCAGAGTTGAGTCAGCTCTTTCTTGGCAACTGCAGTCAAAGTAGTTCAAACTTGAAATCTACAATGAGATTTTTTCATTCTTTTTCTCATCAAGCTCTTGTTTTTTGCAGTTAACCATCTAAAAAATTCAAGCATTCACTTTATTCTAAAGTCAAACTGAGTTAATATCAGCAGTAAATGACATGTATTTCTCTTTGAGCACTTGTCAATTGAAACATCAGTCATACAAAAATAGATTTACAGCAGAAATGAGTTCTCAGAACAAATGAAGCAGAAAGCCTGTTATTTCCTCACTCAATCTTTTGCATACAACATATGTGTTGTAAGTATAACCCATGATTTTCAAAGTCTGCAGAATTTAAATGCATCAATATTTTGCAAAAGGATCTTTAAAACTTACTTTCAAGACAGATTGTTCTGGAGCAGGAATAATTTGGGAGTGTATTAGATAATAAGAGCCTACAATGGAGAAGAAATTTTATTTGAGAGGTCAAAGACTTTTTTATGTTTTCTAATACCAAACTTTACAGAAGTAGCTCTTCTCCTTATGGTAAATACACTTGACTTTGGAAATAAATAAATTTATTTCTCTACACTTACATAGGAAATTATAAATCCTCTCCACCAGGTTGAATAGAAAGAATGTTACATGTTTCAGATAGAGTTTCATAAATTAGTAGAACAGCAACCATCGCTCTGAAAGAAATATCATAACAACGGGAGTTTAAGAATACAAGAAAAAAATTCCTTGCTGGATCTTACGTTCCTCACTGATCAGAACACAATTAAGAACTTCCTTCTGTTCTGCATTTGCAAGATCTCTTCAAGAGTAAGAATGTATTTGATGTCTCTGTATTCTTGCAGGACTTCTAGAATATTTTTTCAGCATTACAAGACTAAATGAGAGATGCTGTATAAATGGAAAGCATGATGACAATTTTTGTTTTAATATCTCAACAATGATGACATAATTCTACTCTTCACTCAATTTCTTAGCTGAAGCACTTAGTAACCCTGTCCAAACTTCTATATAGTAAAATTCCTTATTTACAAAAATAAAAGACTTATCCTGATTAAATTGTCTCCCTTTAAACAAAGATGAAAAATTTTCACTGTGGGTCTTCAACACTTTGCTGAAATATAACCAAGCAGATGTCAAGATATGGTGAGAAACATCTGAAGAAACTACTTAAGTTATGAGTGGGTTTGTGTAGTTTCAAATTTCACATCTTTTCCATTCTGAGTGGCAACAGAGTGGAGACTTACTCTGATTGCATGGATTATGTTGTAACCAATCTATTTTTCACAGGGCCCTCCAAGGTAAAAGATGACTTAATTTAACACTTTATGTAAAACAAAGTCTAAAATAGGATCACCAACTATTGCAACAACAGTGCCCCACACCATGAGCAGTGGTTGTTTGGGAACCTGAAAAGACCTTGTTCTATAGCATTACAGAGCAGAAGGACTTTTAGCTGTAATACGCTTGGATAGCTCTGATGGTCAGGTGTGTATACTCTGTCTTACACAGAGGAGCTTAAGCCATGCGTGGTATTTTTTAAGTCCTACCACAAAGAAAAATACCAACAGTAGTGTCTTTTAATACTCTGAGTTGTCACTTCAGGCCAGGGGCTGTTTTTGTGTTTATAGGACACCTAATAAAACAGGGCCATAATTTGATTAAAAGGTCAAAGTGTTTTCAAAATTGAAATAATAAAAAATAACTGCTATAGTAATGTGTTTCACAGAACTAACCTACAGGCCCTACAGAACCTGGCTAGAATGGCTGAGCGAGTACAGAGTAGGTGATAATTGATTTCTTATGTATGCCAAGTTCACATTAGGACTTAGAGCAAATCTTCTTGCTCCAGCTTTAGCTTTGTATTTCTTTACTTAATCGTCATGGACAGAGAACGGATCATCCTTTTTCTTTCTGTAGCAGCCTTTTATGCTCTTGAAGACTGTTAATTCAAGTCTGTTCAGTCTTCTGTTTCTTGCTCTCAGCAATACCAATTCACTTGGTCTTTCTTTGAAGGTCATGTGTTGTAGACTTCTGCTTATTCTCATTGCTCATTATTCTCATCCCCCAATAGGCTTTTAAGTGTTCATTTTTTTCCTTGAAGTGTAATGCTTTCTTCTTGACCTAGCAGGAATATTGCAGCATACTGTTACGTATATTTCCAGAAAGCTGGTAAAATACATTCTGTTAAAAGATGAGCAGCAAAGAAAAAACTAGAGGAATGATAGTTCATAGCAATACTTAGAGTACTGTTTACTAACATTAACACAGTAATAAGAGTATAGAATCATAAAATTTTTAAGGTTGGAAAATCTCTCTAAGATCATCGAGTCCAGCCATTAACCCAGCACTGCCTAGTCCACCATTAAACCATGTCCCCAAGGGCCAGATCTACCTGTCCTTTACATACCTCCAGGGATGGTGACTCCCCCATTTCCCTGGGCATCCTCTTCCTATGCTTGACCACCCTTTCCATAACGAAATTTTTCCCAATATCTAATCTAAACATCCCCTTGCACAACTTGAGGCTATTTTCTCTCTCTCACTTGTTACCTGGGAGAAGAGACTGACCCCCACCTGGCTACACCCTCCTTTCAGGCAGTTGTAGAGAGTGATAAGGTCCCCCTGAGCCTCCTTTTCTCCAGGCTAAACACCCCCAGCTCCCTCAGCTGCTCCTTATCAGAATTGTGCTCCAGACTCTTCCCCAGCTCCACTGCCCTTCTCTGGACACACTCCAGCACCTCAGTGTCTTGTGGTGTGGGACCCAGAACTGAACACAGGATTGGAGGTGTGGCCTCACCAGTGCTGAGTACAGAGGGACAGTCACTGTCCTGGTGCTGCTGGCCACACTATTGCTGACACAGACCAGGATGCCATTGGCCTTTTGGCCATCTGGGCACACACTGGCTCATGTTCAGTCACTGTCGACCAGCAACCCCAGGTCCGTTTCTGTCAGGGATTGACATGCTGAGATCTGAGAACTGCCAGGTAAACACTCTGTCTGCTATGAATAAATTCAAGCCTCCTGGGGGTAGTAAAGATAAGAAACCAACACTCCTACCCTAAAAGCAGACTCCAGCCAATTCAGTTTAATAGGTAGATCTCATGTCTCCAGTGCTGCATCAGTACTCAGTATAATGAAATGAGTCATCCCATCACCTCTGCCTACTTCTAATGCTGTCACCAAATTGCAACAGCTGAAGTAGCTCAGAAAAGAGTCTCTTTCTGCTTTTTTCCTAAATTTAACCATCTTAGAATCACTCTGCTGTGGAAAAAGAGTACAAACTGATGGCTTCCTAGCAATATTTCAGTGAATAACAGAGGGAATTACTGTTATGGCCAAAAGAAGAAAATGTGATAGAAGTTTATGAGATAAAATGAGTCTGGAGATAAAATAAAAAGCTGTTCCAGAGAGGCTACAAATGAGTTTATAAATAATATTATTGATTGCATGCCTACTGGATAAGTTAATACAGCAAAAGATGTCTGAGGAAAGGAAATGGACAGAAGATTGAGATTGGTTTGCAGACGTTTGAAAAAAACAGTGTCATAGTGAAAAGCCAGCAAGCCAATCTGCTTTCATATATGTAATCAGAGCATTTTGGTTCGTTGATGATAGTGAGGTAAGTGGACAGCCAAGCCCCCTTTGGCATAAGTGACTGTGAAGTGATTAATACTTAAGATACCTGAGGCAAAGCAACGAGAAGTGCAAGATTTAATTAAGAAAATAAAGAACATGAATAGTAATGCTTTTCACACCTGGTGAGAATGCATGCATTGTTGACTGTGTGATACCTACAGATGGTACCTGAAGTGGGAAATGTGTGAGAAGTAGTGGCAAAATACGAGCATTTGTAGGACCCTTGTGAAGAAGACCCGATTTCCAAAGGTGCTTTCAAGACAGGGGTATTCAACCCTACAAGTCAATTGGAGAAGGTGGGAGATGAAATTTTGTTCTTTAATTACAAATATGTTAATGATAGCAAAAGGGAACTCACTAGTTATTTAATCTGAGTGCCACTGCTCTACTATAAGGGTTTACTTTGAGATTATATGAGGTTGTTCTCTTGTCTTAAAAATGAATTAGTAGTAAACTTCAACTTGTCTCATACTTTACTTCACACTTTTGGTAGATGTTTAAGTGTAGCTAAATAAATTGGAATAATGAGCACAATAATTAGGAACTTGAATTGTCTGAGATATGATATTCCAATCTGCATAGAACACAAGCCAAACACAGGGGAACAACTCAAGTCTAACACCCATCAATGCATGCAATGATACAATGTATCTAAATCACTATCAAATAACATTTGGGGTTCTGTGCCTCTATGATCCCACTTCAGTTTTGTTTGCCTTGGAGTTAACAAATTATTAAATAACAAACCCAATAACAAAACTTGCATAAATACCTGCTCAGACTTTTATTCTAGAAGAAAAGGCTGCGATCTTTCTTGCCATTTAGAAAGAATTAAGCAATAACCTTCATAAAGCAGTAGCTTCTGCTGTCATGTTTGAGACTGGTGGCATTTAGCAAAGTCTCGACAGCAAACTGTCCTAAAAAATTTTTTTTTGTATAATGCAGTCACCATCAGCGGTGCTTCCACCACCATCTCTTTTAGCCACCACCCCAATCATCTCCCTCATGTATTCTAGCATGTGACAAGTAAGCAGCCCTGAAACACACATCACAGTCCATGCTTCCTCTTTAATTTTCCAAATAGCATTTAGATCTAGGTATGATCTATTAGGATGCTGTGGATGTTGCCTTCTCAGGGAAGGGGTTACAGGCCTCAGAGGAGCAAAAATATCCATGAGAAATCATTTAACTTGAATCCATGTTTTCCTGAAAAATTAATATTGTGCTGTTTTAATGGACTACCGGTTTCTTCTCACAGGATCATTCTCAATACTAATGCCTCAGCCTTGACAATATAGCAAGTCAAGGCCCCATTTGCTCCCTGCTGCATGGCAGATCAGGGGCAAGAAGCATATACTTCTTGGAAGAACACCCTTTGGGCATTCAAAGGTGCTCTATTCCCACAGCATTTCTAACCTCGTATGAGAAATGAAGGTCCTGTGTTTGCTCTGATGATACCTTACCTACACCATGTGCTCTAGTGTGGAGACAGGAGCTAACCCATTAGGTTCTAACCCTCTTCTCAATAAATCAAAATGTTAGCATTCAGCCTTATTCCTTTTACTACTCAGGATGAAATAAGTTATCCTGCAACAAAACCAAGCAAAGTTGTTGGAGTAAGAAAATTGCATGGGATTTTTTGCTCTCAAGAGCTGCTATATTATGTGACTGGGGAAAGAAGACATGATTTTCAGTAAACAAAGTCTAAGTAAATATAAGTTAAAGCACATAGCAAATGAATGTCAGTATTTGTTGGCTTATTTCAATACAGGAATTTAAATTGATGACTTCCTGAGCTGCAGATTAAAAGGTTACAGGGGATGCAGATAATCTTTCACGCAGGGCATATTGGAGGCTGGGAATTCGCTCTCCAGTATTTGACATACCAGTGTTAATCCTTATGTTAGCTCTTGGGAACTATCCAATCCAAGGTAAACAGCCTGCTTGTCCCTTAACGAGCATCTGGACAACAATCTACAGCAACCTCAGGTTCATGGAGAAGGGATGCTGCCTAAAGTATGTGTGCTGTTTCCTGGGTGGGACACTGGAGCAGATTTAAATAAGTTTTAGTGAATGAAATTAAACAAATGTTTTCAGCAAATTATAAAACTATTTAAGCAAGTTCAACATAATCAGATAACTTTCCTAATCGATCATACACTAGAAATTATTTTCATGATTAGCCAAATCTGCATTTATACTTTCCAGGTATCACTCAGCAGTAAATAATTACTATATTCCTACACATAAATAACCATTTTAATTTTGCATGTATAAAATCTTTTCCCAATATTTTTAGAATACTCTAGTGCCATTTTTTCTTAACAGATACTTATACTATACAAGAAATGTAACTTACATGAATGTAACTTATTCTATAAATTTTGTAAACTAGTATGAACATCTAAAACTATTTAGTCCCCACTTCTTCAAAACTAGCTCTTAAAATTACACTGTTCATAAGCACATTCACTATTGGATTTGGGTACATGGGTTAGAAAGGAAAGACCTTTGTTTTCTCCCTTTCCTCATGGATATATAGATCCTTTTCCTGATGCTGCCTAGTTGGATTTTAGTGGTCTCAACTCATTTTATCTGGATGCTAGTGTCCCCAGGAACTAACATGCTCATAAACCCACTGTTATTGTATCACTAGTTTTTAAAGCAGGACTTGAAATAATTTAGAATTTAAAAATGAAAGTTGAGAGTAATCACTATTTAGCTGAAACTGGAAGGGATTTTCACCAGGCAGAATTCATAGCAGAAACCCCACTCACTTCAGGAAGATGAAATTCAGCCAGGACATAGCAAGATCTATGAGAAATCTGTATTTACACTCAAAACCACTGAAACTAAATTCTTGCTGTCTTCATAGTAGGAATCACATAAACACAGAGAGAAACTGTAGATAAAAATACTCCTATGAATCCAAAAGTTGGTGACTATGATTCATAATTACTAATCACTTCTTTAACATATGCCTGTAATTTTTTTAACTAAGGTTAACAATAGTTTCTAGCATCTCTTGTTTCCTGTTCTTTCACAAGATTAACAACTGCAACACATTTGTCTCATTTTAATTGGCCGAAAAAGAAAACTGTGAAGATTGCACACCAAATACTTTTCCCAGATTATAAAACAAGTAAGGTTGAAAAACAGGAGGCAAATTAAGCAACAGGAGGGGGAGTATGAGGCACTGCTTAATGCCTTTGGCATTATTTCTTTTAGCAGTGAATGCTAAGCAATGCTTCAAACTGAGATCACAGTTGAGCAGACAGAAAAGGAAAATATCATTTTGTCTGTGAAGTTCACAGAAGGATGAACCTGTCAAGAGGTAGAGAAATAGGTCACATGAAAGTTAATGAAAAGTAATAAATGGAATACATTGTGCCACAATGCTTCATCTCAATTAAAAGTTCACTTGCTGAATGCCATTTAAATTGACAGATACCCAGCTCTTATCAACTTGCCTATTTATCGTCTTTGTATTTATAAAGGTTGTTGTTTATTCCACTGGGTAGCCTCTGGAGTTCTCCTGTTGCATTTCTTAGTCAAGAATAATTGAAGTGTAAAGAAGTGAAATGCCAAGATTCATAGGAAAATGTTTCATGGGAAAATGTTTCCTTATTACAGATGTTCATTATCAGAATAAACTGACATTAGAGGAAGGCTGGATTTTAACTTATAGCAGCACCTGGCATTAGACTGATGTGAACTAATGATTGCTCTTTGACCACAACAATGCCATCACTTCAAGAGGCAGCACCAACACCCCTTTTTAGGAGTTCAAGACAAAAAGAAAAAGCGGTTTGGAAAGTAAGAAAGGGAACATGTCACATCTGCACGACATTCCACACTGCTGCACCACAGCTTCCCACACAGAGGCATGATGAGAGTAATGAACTTGCTGAAAGGGCTATGCTGTGCATACTGTGGGTTACAGCTTCAACACTGCATTACCCTGTTGCAAGAGGTGGGTTATAGTTTATAGAGGTGACTTGAGCCACTTGTAGCTGAGACAAAGTTTTGTAGCTTTTATATCGGAGGGAGATCTTAAAGCTGAAAGTGAGACTCATAAGAATACCATAGGTACTACTAACATTGGGAACATGACTGCAGCGCTCTGAAGAAAAAAAGTGAGGCAACAGAAGGATGCACTTTTTGAGTTGCATGTGAACTCTCACTCTCTCCAGGTCAGGTGTCTCTTAGAGCTTCATGTTTAAGTACTTCATCCCTCTTCTTAGGCTAAGTACTTCACAAAACTCACTTGTCTCAGGGTGGTAGTGGGAGACAGTGTTTCCATAATTGATTGCCCATAAGTCCTTGAACTTGCACAGAAAATGAGAGCTCTGGTGTGTAGCTCTCCTTCAGTGCCAGGATCACAACCGTATTTCCTTCAACTCCACAGTAAATGCCTGCATTGTGTGAGTTGTGGAGCACCTTCCACTTTCAATGTCAGCATTGTGCCACTGAGCTGCCTAAACTGCCAGGGGCAGCTACCAAGAGGGAGTGTGACATTGCAGGAAAGGTCCACCACTACAAGGTGGGAAGGAAGAATATGGATTTCTGTTTTGTGATAAAAGGATGGACACCAGAGTGCTACAAGCACACTGAATACAACAGAAACACAGGGGGTGTTTGGGAGTTTCACTGACTAGGAGCAGAGCTGTGGCAGATACTGATTATTTCTTTGCTCAGGGTGGGAAACCAGTGTGCATGTGCAGAAGTCTAAATGTGGGAACCAAACACTTCCACTGCCAAAGAGTTAATGGGATGCTTCATTTTAGGCAGGTGTTTCAGGCATGGTGGGAGGCTGGAATACATGGGAGACTTTCAGAGTAGCCTCACCTGGGGGGAGACAGTGCATCTCAGTGGCTAAGAACAAAACATAACTCAAGAGATTCATCAGTGAAAGAAAAACAAGCTCAGAGTTCCATGGCTCCAGTTTACAGCAGATCCAAGATTGGTGCTGCTCTGACAGTCAGGCTGGCAAATATCAAAGCCAGGAATACTTCTTACAATTTCTACAATCGCACAAGTAGGCAGACATATTGTCAGAGAGATTATATATGAAAAGGAGAACTGTTCATCCTTAGCTCACAAACACATAAATGTACACTGCTACCATGCAAACTAAGATATCTGTGTTTGGGATTTTAAAAAAAATTATACCTGTTTCTGAATGTCTGAACCTGAATTAGCTGCTTACATTTAACTGTCCCAATGTCTTTATATTTTAAGGACTTGAGCAATAAGGATTTTGTACTGAATTCTTGCTGATTCTTACTTGTTCAGCATAGTTGAGAAATTGAGCAATTTGGGTAGCTGTCTCCTCTCCTTACCCAAAGCCTCAGGCTGTTAAAAGCGTGAAAAAGAATGCATCAAGGGTTATTTTTAAAATGCTTCTAAGTGGAATTTGTGCTCAGTTAATATTTAAGTACAGCCTACAATGCACATAATAAAATGGGAGCATGCTTTAGAAAGCCCTGATTGAATGTGCATGTCGGGTGGTGCTTTGCTAGCCTAATGCAATTTGACTTTGACATAATGTAATGGAGCACAGTGATGAAAAACAGCAACCCTAATAAGGCTCCTCTTTTCACAGCTTATTTATTTTTGGCCACTGAAGCAGTGTGCTTCTCTATCCTTCTCTTTCAGAGCATGTAATCTCAAAATAATTAGCCAAGATGACTTTTCTTTTTGTCTTAATTAAATGAAATCTAAGTAACAGTCTTAACTATTTACTTTCACATTGAAAACCATGGGGGCATATTTTCAACTCATGTATACTGGCAGCACAGAAGTCAGCTGAACAATGGGAAAACCTACAGCAGCAACAACTTTATTGAAGGGAAAGCATTGCACCAACAGGACCTGACTGCCCTGTAGGTGCTGAGAAGAGAGGTGGCTCTGTTCCATGCTGTTTCAGTTGCCTGCTCTTTAGCATCCAGGCAGATCAGACTGCGCTGTGACTTGTATAAGGTGAATTGATGTTCAAAAGATAATTGTATCAGGTTACCAAATTAATTTCTGCGTGATTCTGGTTTTGAACACAGGTTTCTAGGGTGAAAGGCTAATGCATTAACTCAACACATCAAGCACATCTCATTATGCAGAAGTTAATGTTAATACACTCCATTTCCTACATTTTTAAGGATCTGATGCTTTCAGGGACTTTTTTTCTTCTCATGCTAATTGTACAATCTGCACCTTTTATCTAACATGTAGTTTGTGTCAAAAAAATTCCTTTCAACAAAACAACCATCAGGCATTCATGAAATTTCAGATCATCTAGGAGGCAAGGGAAGTAAGTTGTGCCAGAATAGAAGAGGATGCTATTCTCAGTCCCAGTGGGCAGCAAAACTAAGCAAATGAGAGTTACCCACTGAATTAAGTGCATTCACTCTTGGAAGGAAACTGCTTTTTCACTTTAGATGTGGATGCAATTATCCTCTTTCTCTCCCAGCCACATGAATACACATCTGGAGATAATCCTGGCCTTTACAGGATGTTTTTTATGTCACTGTGGGGAAAAAAGAAGTAAAGAAAAAAAACCTGTAAATGTTCTGAACAAGCACTCCTGGTATAAAAGTGCTAAGGCACCAGGATAGTGAATAGTCTGTGACACTCGAGCCTCAAAGACTTCAAAGGATGTGTCCAAGGCCATGTCTGAATTACACTGTGCTGAACCAACTAATATGGTTTGCAGCAATAACTTCACAACCTGCACAGAGATGTAGGATGAAGTGTAGGAAACTTTGATGAAGTCTGTCACTGACATTTAAATAAATTAATGATGTACTCTGTATACAAACAAGAGAAGCTGATGTTTCAGTACTGATGGGTCTGATTAGGTTTTAATTATAATGAAGCCAGCACTTTAATGGTTTGTGTTGAGCTTTTAAAGTCAAATTTTCAGTAAGCCTGTTCATGTGGAAGCATAATGCTTTTGCTGGCATATTCAGCTATGTGAAGGTATGTAGATACTGGTTAACTTTAAATTGTTTATCAAACACATGCTCCTGGATTGTTCCACCAGCAAGCTTCATTTAGGCAGCAAATGTGACCCTTCATACCTACACACCTGCTTCCTTCACAAATAGATCATAAATCTGAAGGACAGGAGATGTGCCTGGGTCTTTCATGGACATGTCACAAAATGTCTAGCAGCTTCATACCCACGAGCTGAGAACTGCCTCTGGCTCCGTTAATCTAGACATAGCCAATGCCATTTTCCTGTCTGCTGCACTTGCAATGAAGGGTACTTTCTGTCCTTCTGTGATGGTAGCTGTGAGGCAACTGCTATTTTATGAGAGCAATTGATGCAATGTATTAAGAGAGCAATTTTAACATGGATACATTACTGCTATTATTTTTTTTATTTATTTATCGCTTTTATAGATCTTGATGCTGACAGTCTGAAAAAGAATGGATACTTTTTGTGTTTAAAAAAACCTATCTACTTCCATATAGCAAAGGGAAAACAGGAATGTTAACTGTGTCTGGTAGATTCAAGAAAATAATTGAAATTCATATTATTTTATGATGCTGTGGTGTTAGGAAAGCATTAGTCTTGATCAACACTATGGAGAATTGATTCCCATGTCATTTCTAAGTGACTATTAAAATGCAGATAATTTGTTTGAGTTGGTGAAGTAATCTCAAGAGCTTCAAGGGAAGATGTTAAGCCAAATAAGGGGACAGGTATTAAGTTGCTCAAAAGGCAACAAAAAGATAATGTTCTTTTACTTCCCTTGCCTCTCAAGTGTTGGTTTCAGTCCCTCAAAGCTGGTATAGACACAAATAAATTAGATGATCCATCATTAATCAGAGAATCATGGAATCATAGAATGGCTTGGGTTGGAAGGGACTTTAGAGATCATCTCGTTCCAACCCCCCTGCCATGGGCAGGAACACCTTCCACTGGACTGGATTGCTCAGAGCCCCATCCAACCTGGCCTTGAACACTTCCAGCGATGGGGCTTCCGTAACTTCTCTGTGCAACCTGTTCTGGTGTCTCACCACCCTCACAGTAAAGAATTTCTTCCTGATATCTAATCTAAATCTCTCTTCTTTTAGTTTAAAACCATTCCCCCTTGTCCTAACACTACCTGCCTGTGTAAAAAGTCACTCTCACTATTTTGTATAAGGCCCCTTTTAGTACTGAAAGGCCGCAATGTGGTTTCCCCAGAGCCTTCTCTTCTCTGGGCTGAACAACCCCAGCTCTCTTAGCCTGACAGATAATATTAATATACCATTTGTTTGTATTAAACTACTGTATTAATGGTGATAATGTGGAGTTTAAGCATTGTATTTCTGTATTACAGCAAATAAATGTTCTGCAATAGAAAAATTGCCAATTTACCTTCCTGTCTGGAGGTAGGTCAGAAAATTTTTCTCTCTCACTCAATAGCAAAAGTCACAAAATTGTTTCCATACCCCAAAAAATACATCTAAAACCCCACATTAAGACATTGTGATAGGACAAAGACACATTATAAGTTCACTGTGATGCACTTTAAATAAAAAAGGTATTTATGCTTCAAACATACAGGTTTTTGCAAGCATAACATTCATTATTGTTGATACAAGTTCAGGATAAGTGTCATACTTGGAGGCCACTCCCATAGGGGATTTTGGTTAGAACAGGACACAAAATGTATTTCACATTTTGCAGGTAGTGAAATCTCCCCCTAATTTAAAGACTGTGTTAAAACATGACACCTTTGGAATCGGGGTCTTGTGTTTTGTCCATCTGAGGAACAGATACTTGTGTTTTACAAAATTCAAAAGTGACAAGAACTATGAAACCTGACTTTGTAAGGATGTCTCTTGTGACTGGATTTGCTAACACCTCACACAGGGTCAGTTCCAGCTGATAGTCTTCCCAGCTTAGGTGCCTGCAACATATAGACTGTCTCATATAAACTTCCTTGTGCCTTGTAAGGGTGGAGTTCCTCTTACAGTGGGCACTCCTTTAACAAGACTGCTCAGGCTGCCTCTTCTCTGCCTGCTGGAAACTGTTTAGAGCACATTGCACTTGATACAACTACCTCTTCCAAATTTTGAATCATTCAGACAACAACTAAAGTCAGCAGGCTCAGATCAGTTAGACACAGAGAGGGACATTGTGTAAGTTTTGTTATCTTCTGAAACTAGTTAAAAAGGAGCTATCATGCATGCCCCAGTAGGATTCTGACAGGACAGGCCCACTTTCATGTTCCTCTGATCAGCTGCAGCACACCTCTCACTGGTTCCTGACAGACTTTACCGCAATGCCATGAGACGGTTAATTACAGAAGGTGCAAGGCAAAAAACGTAAAAAAATAAAAAGAAAAAAGTATCCTTAAATCTCTTTAGCACCATTCCCCTCTTCCCTGTCTCTAGCAGTAGAAGTGTACATTGCCAGCTGACACTCAGTCCCACTCTCAAACCCTGCAGGAGAAAACACTGGTGTTTTGAATGGTGTTATCTCCTTCTATTATTTTGCAGCATACCATGTTACCTACCCAGCCAAAAAAAGGATCTCTTCACTTCCTGCTCTGAGGTACTAGGACGTACATTGAATTTAAAATGAAATATTGAGTGGTTGCAGATTGCAGCACACTTAGTACAGGAAGAGAATTGTGCCTGTGTGAGTAAATCATAAATGTGGTGACAGATACTTTTTAAGAGAACCGGGTAAGAGTATGTCAAAGTATTCTTCTTTTACAGTGCATTAAAAGAAATCCTACCCTGGTACTGCTGAGAAAATAATTTATCCTGATTCTTCTAAAGCCTGATTCAGTCCTCTTAACATAATTTCCTGAGCTTTGAACTCATTGAGTCTTCTAATAGTGTCCTTAAATGAGGGAAGGAGGTAATTTTCTCTCTCACTGCCTTTAGGAGATCATCAATCATGCATTACTCGTAAGTGTTAGCATTGCACCATTCTGCCTTTTTTTTTTCCTAAGAAGCCTAATCATGCATGGAGAAAGTGCTGTAGTGTAAAAGTATCCATTTATAAATTGCACAGTCTTTGTGCAGAATTGCTGTACCTCCTACAAGCAATTTTAGTATAAAACCTGACAATGATTCAAATCTCTAGCTATAATACATTTTTTTATAACCTTTCCATCACCTGCTGCCACAACACATTTCTATAACAAGCAAATTCCATGGATGTTATCATGACAGATTTATAAATGAGTTGTACTGTGATCCTGTCACAGAAGATGTGCTTATTAAGCCAAGGGGTGATGCAAGTATTGAGCTATGTGAAAAGCCAAGCTACTTCTATTTAAATCCCAAGAAACAGGCACCAAGATATTAAGAACTGGTTTGACTGAGCACTTTTCAACATTTGCATATTCAGTTAATTTCAGTATTAAAACACTGTCAAATTAATATACTAGTCTTTTCCACTTGAAAAGCCGATTAGATCACATGAATTGCGATGGTCTTCGTCTAAGTCCTCAGCTGACTGTCCCCACATAACAAAAATCAGTATTTGCTTTTCCAAAAAGAATTGCAATTGGCAGTAGGTGATTGGGAGAAATGAAGTCTGAATACGAACTGTATCCAGTGCAGTAAATGTCCAGGAGGAAAGCATGAAATAATTTCTGAATCTCACTGTTCACTGAAAATGAAAAGCATTTCCATATTAGACTTTAGTTACTTCAGGAAAATAAATCAGAGACGGAACAAAATATCCCTCGTGCATTCCTGATTATTTACAAAGTTCTGGTTCCTGAATGCACCATTGCACAGCAAGAGACAACATCTCTGTTCGCCATTCCAAGGCCCCATAGCACAATGTGCTTGTTCAGGATCACACTCCCAAGGACTTTCCACTTTCTTCTTCCATTACTTCCACATACCTTTCCATTCAAACAACACCCTCTGAGCTCCATTCACTCCTGTAATACACATTTCTAAATGGCCTTACATGAACCTTTGCTGTGGGCAGTTGCATGCCCATCTTTTGCCATGGGAGATATTACTGTTTCAAAAGATGCTTATTTGTTTCCAAATATTTGTGGAAAAGGAACACATCTTTTCCCACTGTGGTTTCATTACGCTTTAAACCAGTCTTTCATGGGGTGTATATATAGTAGCAGCAGCAGGGAGCAGCCTACACTTGAGGCTAGCAGTCTCACAGAATTACTGTGCAAATACGACTTAGTGCTTTCTCCTCTTTCATGCAAGACTTGAGTAACTGGCACTGCCTCATGCCTGTCAAAAGACTGCTCTGTAAATCCATTCTGAGCAAAAAAAGGAAAATACAAGTAAAATGCACATGTTCACCAAGTCTGTTTTTTAACCTTTTGAACTCTAAAGAAGCTTTTTAAAGCGATCAGCTCCAAGTGCAAATGATACCCTGCTGCCGCTTATCCTCCTTTCCCAAGAAACCCATTTGCAAAGTATTATTTGTTTATTTCTCTCAGGATAGAAATAAGCATTGAACATGGGAACGTTAATACACTTCATAATGATAAACCAGGGGTTTAAATGAGCACAAAAACTTGCCGAGGCAAAGCAAATGATTTTAAAGCTCTAATAGGATTCCTTGCATGAATTGAAACATATGCACATAAAGCATTGACCCAGGACATTGACACTGCCGTTTCTATTATCATTATGACTTTGCAAGTTGTGCCTTATTAATGAGCATTCAGTGCAGTGCTTTACCTATTGTGAGAGTCACTGTACCTTCAGTGTCCCCCATTTTTCTGAGAACGATCCCCTGTTAAATATAAAACTGCTGTGAAATGAGCTAATACCACACATAACAGAAAATGCCCAGAGCAAAAGATCTGCATATGTACAAGACAGCCCATCATAAAACACAGACGCATGTGCTGCCTGAATGACCAGTAGCAGTCCAGCACAGGCCAGGTGTAGTACCACCCCAGGAAAAGAACTGAGACGTTGAATTATCCCTGCCAGCTTTGCATAAGAAGACTCACCTGAGGGAACTGGAAAACAAGAGAAGTGAAGAATCACTGCTTATAAGGATGCAGTTATTTGGTGTTCTTTCCCTTTACGGCCAGCCACCCAAACATGTACATGGAGAGCACACACAAAAATCTTCCTCCCTGCAGAAGAGAATGGAGATACACTAGTCACTGCACCAGCCTAATGCCATGGAAGCACTGAGACTGCCAAGAGAGGAAGGTAAAGGAGAGACAGCAAATAAGATTTGTTTCTGTAAATAGATGCCACAAAATTGCGTGAACACAGAGTAAACTTCATTTAAAGATTAGATGATGAACTACTGCAGCAGGTTTCACTTCCTACTTAAATCTTGCTGATTCAACTTAATTCCTGGAGTCCCTGAGGACAGTACAACTTCCATGGCTCTATGTTTTCTCATCCCAGAGGCATATATCATGCAAAGCTGTATGCATGAACAGTCTGGACTAAACTGTGCTTTCAGCTGCACAGGTCTTTTTATCTCCTGCAGTGCTGTCAATCTCCCACAGGATGGCTGATGCCACTGGCACTATTAATGCAGTATCTTGCCCAAATACGTGTCACTTCTATCTGAAAAAACAAGTTAGAGAGATTTCCTGGAAATGTTAGTGTATCTATGCAGAGACTCACATACCTGGTCCTATGGAGGGAAGCAATCTATGGCAGTGTACAGACAGGATGGGATCCTTACCATGCACACCTTCTCAGACCCACATTTATTTTCAATGAAGTTTCTCATTTCTTCAGATCAAGACAATGTAATTGACCCTGCCAGTCACAATTGCAATATTTCAGGTTTCTTTCTTCAGCTTTTGTTTGTGTCCAAATCCATCTGTCAGGCAAACAAGGATGAAAAGAAAAATAATATGAGGTGCTTAGCAGGAAACTTGATTCATTTAAACCAAATCTTCAAACAGTTATTAAAATGAAAGTTTAGTTTTTCTTTCCTTCTGTTGCACAGAAGCAGCCTCAGTGAGAAAGTCACTATTGCCTATTTACAGAGCATATTTTTCTCATTCTGGTGTTCGTTTGCTGTTTCAAGGGCAGCATATAACCAGTGAGCAGTTAAATTTTGTGCCTGCTATAGAACTCTGAAGTGTTGAAATCCCACAGCACATTCACTGCTAAGGAGCATACAGTTTCTGGCCTCCGCCCAAACTGATAATCTTTGTTTTCCACATCCATATTCTCCATCACACACAAGTCTTGGAAGCTGTCTATATGAATAAATGTTAATTGACTACTGCCTCACCCAAAACTTATGCACGATTTCAATGCAAAGGCTTCCACTGGCCTCGTGGATCAGAACTGTGATGTACAAAAAAGTCTCATAATGGTAGATGCACCAGAAGAAAAACTCTGTTTAAGTTAAGTGAATGAACCATCTGCCAGCCAGCTTTACTAAAAAACTCCAAATGTGCAGGATGATAGTTTCATGGATCTATTCTTTAGCCACTAGCTTCACAAGGTGTCAGGCTGATGGAGGCCACAACTACTCATCTGCCAATCTCCAAACCATTTTTCCTAAGAAAATTAAATAAATAAAAAATGCTGACTACAAACCTAACCAGGTTTTTCAGATACAGAAACCCATAAATGCATGAATATGTATTATGGGAACCTCAACAATGAAGTGCTTTTACCATTGAGTAATATGATAGTACTTGAGAGAACTATGCCTGCTCCATTTACTAGTTTATAGGCAAACAGAGACTGCTGGCTGTTGCAGGAAATTTGAAACAGATTTGAGTTACAGGTGTTTTTGTTTTTAGGAGTTGTGAAAAGTTTGCAAATGGAGGTTGTTTTTCTACCTCCTTGTTGTCATGAGTCCCTAGCGTAGGGGAAACCTGCAGTTCTCAGAAAGAACAGGTGCCAATGGTACATTTTTATTCTTCTGACTTCTGCATGGCAATCTTCTTTTGTTGGAATAAGCAAGACCATCACTGGAAAATATTCTAATTAATCAGTGGTACAATGACCCTTCTTTTTTTATGCGTTCACTGCAGTTTAGGAAAAAAATACTGACACATTCAGTATAAAAATGTTCTGAATTTAAAATTTAAATAATTGTTGAAAAAAATGTTGGAAAAAGTGCTGTAAATGAGATCTTTAGGGGGAAAAAAGGCCAAACTGGGTTCAGACTAGGAGTTGTTCTCATGTAGAGCCTCATTCCATTATGAATGAAGAGGTTTTGACTTCCAGAGAGAACATGGCATAAATGACTTCTTATTTATCTACTTTTGGTTATTTGTAATTGACTGACTGGTTCTACTTGGCCTCTCTTATTCCATTAAAATTTTAACTGCTTATTATTTGAGCACATTTATTTGTAACCAGCTTTATCTTTCTGGAAATCTGCACAAGTAGCATATCCATACTGTTTTTCAACATTTTATTCAAAGACACAGTACTCACATCCAGAAATAACACACTTCTATGGAAATCTGTTCCAGTCCATGTGGCTATGCTAGCAGGAACTTTCAGTTTGCTTTTTTCTTTTCTTTTTTTTTTTAACACAGATTAAGTCATTCTTCTTGAAAAGGATCGTAACTTTCTTTGCTAAAGCTTCATAAATATAAAGATAGAATATTTTTCAGATGTTAACTGCTTCACTGCCCTGCAGGAATCAACCTCTGCAAACACACTGCCTAAAAGTGCAGTGTTGGATGGGAGGCTGGACATGAGTCAGCAGTGTGCGCTGCCAGCCCAGGAAGCTGACTGTATCCTGGGCTGCTTCAAAAGCAGAGTGGCCAGCAGGGTGAGAGAGGGGATTCTGCCCCTCTGCTCTGCTCTGGTGAGACCCACCTGCAGTGCTGCATTCAGCTCTGGGGTCCCAGCACAGGAAGGACGTGGACCTGTTGGAGTGAGTCCAGAGGAGGTACCATGCTGTTTAGAGGGGTGGAGCATCTCTCCAATGAGGAAAGACTGAGAGAATTGGGATTGTTCAGTCTGGAAAAGATAATTGAAGCCTTATAGTACCTGAAGGGAGTCTACGAGAAAGATGGGGAGAGATTACTTACAAGAGCAAGTACTGACAGGTGGAATGGCTTCAAACTGAAAGAGAGCAGGTTTATATTAGATATAAGGAAGAAATTATATACTATGAGGGTGGTGAGGCACTGGAACAGGTTGCCCTGAGAGTTGCAAATGCTCCCTCATAGAAGTGTTCAGGGTCAGCCTGGATGGGGCTTTGAACAACCTGATTTAGTGGAAGGTGTGCTTGCCTATGGCAGGGGGATTGGAATTAGATGATCTCTAAAGACCCTTCCAACACAATCCATTCTATGACTCTGTGATCATGGCATGACTTGGTGTGGTGTGCAACTACCATACTGATCTGTTGGGGAGAACTTTCACTCCCTTAGTGAAAATCCTGAATCTTGCAATCTACCTCCTCTTCCAGGTATCCCAGCTCTTAACTCTAGTCCTTTCCTGGGAGACATTCTAAGAGGTAGAAAACACATCACCACACCCATCCAATGCTTATGCAGGCACTTCACCGCACCAGTGGAGGAGGAGTGTTCCACTGCATGCTACAAGTGCAGCATCAAATGTGAGGAGGGAAGAGCACAATGGGAGAGCAGGGCTCTGCCTGCAGCATGGCTGCAGGCTACCTACAGCCTGGTTATTACTGACAGAAAATTGCACCTTACATACAGTGAGTAAGTTCTGTGCTGGTTGTTTCTGAGCAGTAAGAAAACATTCTACTCAGTTGCCTATGTGGTTAGAAAGATATTTGAAAGGATAGACTGGGCAGCCTTTTGCTGCTGATGTGCAATAGCACAACACACCAGGATTCAATTTCCAGCCCTGCGAATGATTGTCCCACAAGCACACCTTTGAATGTCATTCTTTTGCAAGAGCCCCTTTGCAGACTTAATCCATCTTCTGTTCTTTTCTTCACTACTGCTTTGATTCTTCAAGTGTCGCTCAGATCAGCTTTGCATGCTGTACATGATCCAGAGTGATGCCTTCTCTTGCTCTTACCTTCTAAACCCATGGATTTTCTCTAGTTCAACACACTTCTCTTTCCTCTTCTGTTTCTTTTGCAGTTTAGAGCCAGGCTTCTTTCTGTTCCTTCACACTTACTGCACTTGCTGTAAACACCTTCTCATCTGTAACCTGCCATCTGAAACAGATTGCCTCTTTCTCTCTGCTTCATCAATTCATTCTCTCTTTTCAAATTTCAATCAAAAGCATAGATTTTTCTCACTATGCTGTATATTTTAATTTTTTTTCATTGTGTGATCAGCTTTATGCCTGAATGCTTTAATTAGCTCACTGTAGAATGTCTTTACACAAAGACTTTCTGTAATTTATAGTCCTCTGTATCTGTGAGGGACATTTCAGGTTGTATTATTTATGACATTTTCTGTAAACAGAGCACAATAGAAATCCTGTGGTCTGCCAATAAATCAGTCTTACCTATAACTGAGTTATGAGCTGAAAAGAAAGACTGTATATCATGATTGTACAATAGAATTAATGAATCAACTACTTTAAAGCATACCAAATTAGTTCATCTTTTTTCAAATATTCAGATCATCTGAAAGGTAGAACTCATTTCATGTAAAAGCAAGGTATTTTTACCAAGTTAAATGAGTAAGACTTGTGAAGTTATTATAAGGGCTCTCTGCTTAATTTCATGAGGTACTGGTAAATTTACTGTAGGTGCAACTCCAATTTCTACTGAACACCTGACAGCCTCACAAGTGGTGCCTGTGCAGAGACAATCAAAGGACAAAAAGCAAACGACAATCCAAAGCTAAAGATGGAAAAGATCAATTGTATCCCTTAGGGAGCCACTGGTCCTTGCTGCACATTGACAAATTCGTGGTCAATCCCAATACATCAGTAAATTGCAAAGACTATGAAAGTACCATCCCAGAAAAAGTGTACACACTGCTTTTGCCCCCATTCAAATTGACATGGGAATAGAATTTTACTCACTAGTTTCTGAATTAATTAATCCAATTTTTTTCATAGAAAGCTTAAGAATTACAAAAATTTTGGATAACTGCATTTATATTTTACTGGATTTAATCATGCCTGTAGCGTAGAAACTGATAAACCAAGTGTTACTATTCTAGGTCACACTCCCTGGCAGTAATCTTTCAGGAATACATTCTCAGAGAAGGAAGCAGGAGAGTGAAGATAAGAAAATCAAAGCAGGAAAAAAAAGAAACCAGGCCACAGCATACTTAATGGAGACAATAAGGTCAGACAGCTGAGCAAAAAGCAGGGAAAAGGAAAACAGACATCAGTGTATGCACAGTGTGGAGAAATGATAGGCAAGAGAAGAAAACCTAACAGGTCCTGAAGACTACTGTGTTTCTCAAAATGAAAGAAAATAATCCCTACTCACCTTGCTTTAAATAAACGAGATAGATATTATTTAGATAATGCTTCTAGACAAGCTTTTTAGAAATGCTTTAGACAAAAGAGATAAATGTATTTATTTTTCTTCTAGTCTTAGTTTACCATATCACCCAATGCTGTGGCTGACATTATGAATGATGTGAGTCTGACAGAAAATAGCTTCTCTACTAACTTTTGGTTGATAACCTGAAAATGTGAGAGGCCTTATTTTATAACATTTTACATTCCTAGACACTTCCTTTCTCTCTGTTGGATGACAATGATGTCTTTCTTACAACACAAAAATTTTAAAAGAACTTAAAAAATGGTTTGCTCCCTAGTTTGGTCAGATAACAATCTCAGAGTCACAAAATGGGCTGGGTTGGAAGGGGCCTTAGAGACCATCTAGTTCCAACTCCTTTGCTATAGGCAGGGACACCTTCCACTAGACCAGGTTGCTCAGCAGTACATGCAACATTTGAGTTTCTATCAAATATGAAACACACATTACCATCACATAAAGTCTGTCTTATCACGTTGTGTTCTTTTCAGGCTGAAAATAACTACACATTTAGCAGTGTTTCATACTACATCGCTCAAAGCACACATAGGGCTGGATACAGCAAAACCACCTGCAGCTGTGGGCTGACGGAAAGTGCTGTGGGAAAAATCTATTTGGCAACTGACAAAAACTTGTCTTGTTTTGCTCATTTTCTTCTAAAGACAATATTTATTGTCATAGAAACACAGAAGAATTATGTTTCTACAATCTGCAAGTCAACAAGACTTGAGGAAAGAGGGAGAGGAATATGGCTCGCACAGGGTGAGAAAGCAGCTCCCTATCTTTGGGAGCTTGAGGAAGGAGAGCAGAGCAAGTTTGAAGGCTCCCAAAGAACAGGAGCTGTTCCAGCCAGTGCCTTGCAAGGCAACTGGCTGGCTGAGTTAGGAACAACAGTCCTGTCCTTCTCATTAAATTTGAGCCCACTTTTTTCTGCTCATTAGAAAAAAGGACAATGTGTACAGGCATGAATCACTGATCAGTGGTAAATAAGTAAAAGTGGGGAAACTCTGTTCTGCAGAAAGTTAAATTCTCTGTCTCTCCATTGTCTTCCCAAGGAGTTATTTCTCAGAATCCAATTCCTTTCCTAAAAGGCCATTTCAATAATAAATTTTCCGCCTTTAAATCAGGTAGTCTCCCTGACCCTTTTTCACAGCTTTTTTTCATGGTGATTCTTGGCCATCTAAAATACAGACTTCAAAAACTGTTTTCCCTGTAGCAATAGGTGTATTTTGTCTATTCTCATTTGAATAATTAATCTTCAAGGCCTAACAAACTCACTGATGGCTTTCTGCAGAGCATATAAATTTATCCTGGCATTCCCAGCCTACATCAGTAAAGGTGAAGCTGTAATACATGCAATTAATGCTTAGTATACAAAATGTAGTTCTGTAATTTAATACAGATTTGAATAGCAAAGAGAATTCTCATTTGTAGATCAGGGTTTTCTGAGATGCCACAGAAACTTTGAGGCAAAGTTATGCATAAGAGTCCATACCAGAAATGTATATAGAAGCTAAATCATGTGATTTCACTTCCATTTTTTATTTTTCTAGGAATTATGTGTATTCACTGGGAGTATCTTTACCCTGAAGTCTTTTCTTTTATAGAAGAAAGACTTAAGGTACTGATTTAATAAGGCTTCACAAGGATCTGTGCATGTTTGCATACATAATTAAGTTCAGAACAAGTCTTCTAGATGAGGACTCTCTATTAGCACTTGCAAAATGCCCACACCATGTTTCTAGTGCTCATGTTTAGTTTTAAAGTTCTCTTAATTCACTGGCATCAATTACCATTTCCAGAGACACAATTTTTAATACATGTGCTCAAAATAATAATTTTTGCTTGCCATTTCAGTTCTGTTCTCCCATCTACTCCCACACTTGCTCCCAGATATACATGATTCCGCATCCTTGCTGGGAGAGCTGTGGCTCATAGAGAGTATTGATCAACATGGCACTATGGACACTGACAAATATGGACTTTCTGGTGTCTGAAAGAACTCAACATAGAGACAGACATTCCACTATGCAGGATAATCTCTACTGAAGACCTAGCAGGCTCACTTTTTATCATTCACACCATCATGTGTTTTTCTTCTGCTTGCAAATCTATTGTATAACACAATACATCATATGTCAGAAGGCATTTCAGAGTAGTTTGCTTCATTTGGATGAAATACATGTTCATGAAGAGAGCTGGAACTCTTTAAAAAGGAACTTGTTGATCATAGTTTTGTTTTCAGAAGACAAAATAATCAAGTGAGTGTTGAATTTTCTGCAGGCAGACAGCTGTATATTTTAGACTTTTCCAGCTTTTGGAATTTATAAAAATCCAATGGCCAGAGAGGCTGGAAAATGGTGAGACACTTTTCTTTCACATTTCTTCCACCCTTCAGAATGGTTCTAAATATATTTTAGCTTAGGGAAAATTGTTGGTTATGGACCACTTTTTGCAAGCACTCTCTTCATCTTTCTGATTTCCATGTTGTGAATGGCAAGTGAAATACAAGCTTTCTCTCCACCTCCTTATGGTAGGGACTAAAACAGGATAGAAGAACAGGAAGGCAAGCATATGAACAAAGATGGTAGGGATTTTCCACACGGAAAGACAAAACATGCTAGAGGACATCAGCCCTTGGTCCTCCAAATAAACACCCATCAGCACAATTAGGAAGTCAAAAATTAAGAATGCAAACAATCTCATAATATTTAGACCAGAAAGTACTTTTGAAAAGTCATTGCACTTCCTCGTATCTATTATTGGCTGAGAATTTTCTATTTCACTACTTTTAACTCTTTGTACTTGGGTCATGGTGAGTGAATGCAGAACAGATGGACGCATTAAACCACACTCCTAACGGAATGGGGGAAGAAAGCAGTGAAACAAGAGTAAAGAGAAGTAAGAATACCATGATCCTATTCCTGTAGCAATGGGTTATAGCAAGTGCATGTATCTATGCGTGTAATACAATCCCAAGTTCCTAGACACTGGAGAACATCCTCAAGATTCTTTAATACTCTTCCAAAATGGTAGAGTATCCCATCTTTCTAGCACGTACCTTCAGACTATCCATCTCAGCCTAACGGTTTCTCAGGAACAGAGAGAGGAGAGGTAGATATAGTCTGCAGCACAAAAATGAAATTCTGGAAGCACTACTATTACTGAGATAAAGGGATGGAAACATAATGTAAACACACAATTTGTAAGAGTTTTGAAAGCAAGCTCCCATCTGTTCTAGGCACACAAAAATGCTACAGAAGGGACTATAATTTACAGCATAAATGGTAGTACTGTTAACCTCAATTTAACAGGAGAGGGAAAACTGCTATTCATGTCAAACACCCTAGCATTATATAAATCATCCACACAGAGCAGAAAAATTGAGACACAGAAATAAGATGGTATGATTTATTCCACAAGGAAGCCAGGGGCAGAAGCCTACATATACAGGTATGCCTGAAACACTTTGTCAAACTAGTGCTGAAATAAATAATAATAATTTCTCTAATTCTTCACATCTTCTGGGGGGAAAAAAAAGAAGACCTTTCAAATATCTGATAATTATTTTGTCAATAATCCATATTCACTCTATAGCAGCTGCTGTGACTTAATCTGTTTCACTCCAAAACCAAAATAGCAAATAAGGCCGTTTGGGAACACAGGTTCCTTCCAGCAGAGTTGTGTGATTGGTGTGGAATTTGCAACTGCACTTAGATGATTTGGGAACACAAGTCCTCCTCAAAGTCATAGCACAGACAAAAGAATTTAATCCACCATCTTTTTCTAAGTGGATTGGTGATGAGAGCAGCTGGAATTACAGACATCAGAAAAAGTCATTCTGTTCTGCCAGTTGAGAGGAAAGAACATTTTCCAGTTCTTCAGCAGAAATCACTTGCTGAAGTTATTAGGATGAAATGGGTCTTATCCTTAGGAAACTACACTGACTACAGGGATGTGCATTTGGCCTGTTTTGTAGAGCTGCCTATTTTCCTGCAGCTACCTGGGAAGAGGAAAGAAAGGGAGGCTTTGATGTACTGGGAAGAACCACAAATATTACCGACTGATTTGCTGAATAAAGATTCATATTATACCTAAAAAAAATAATTTCTCTTTCTTCATAACACAATTATTTTTGTCCCAATGCAGTTGTCACAATTTTCCAATTGATAGGATTACTGTTAAATTTAACAGGTTTGCCCAAAGAATATTCCCTGTGAAGTTATAAAAAAAATCTTCAAAAGGCACAAAAGGCATATACACAGAAAAATTGGAAACACATTGCAGCTAGAATAAAATACTTCCCCATCAATGACAAGCAATGGTTTTGCAGTAATAGGGTTCATCTGGTAGGACTGAGGTTTAATGTGGTACCATCTCCACACTGCCAAAAGTTACAAGTCAAAGCTACAAAAATAATTTCTTTAAAAAGAGACATTTTCTTCTGTGTTTCAAGAAAGCAATTGGAACTGCTTCCACAGAGTTGAGAGGTTTTTTTGTGAGTATTTAAAGGATTTTTTTTTCTTGCATCATACCCTTGTTGTGACACTCTCCACCATGTGCTAGAAACTGACACAGGCTGCCAGGGAAGTTGTGGGCTCTCCCTCCTTGGAGATATTCAAAAGCCACAAGGACATGGTTCTGTGTAAGTGGCTCTATGTAGCCCTGCTTGAGTGGGGATGCTGGACCAAACCGCCCTGACCTTAACCATTCTGTGATTCTATATTTCTCTCTCACCAGGAAAGATTGGTACTAGCTTTGTCTCCACAGGTGATGTTCACTCACACCAGAAGGCTCTTTATTATGACAGTGCCATGCACAAGACTTCCAGCTTCTAAATTATTTCAGTTTTCATGTGCACTGTCATTACAGCAGAACACACTTGAATCATTTGCTTTATCAATAAATTGACAGTGTGCTTTCAGAACCTTACATATTTTGACACATTGCTTCTAATCCTAATGTGCAAGAATTTGTTGAAAAACAAATACTGCTGGAGTTTCATCAGGTTACTATACTTCTCTTTAAATTATGTTGCTTTACAGAGACACCAAGTATTGCAATGAACAATAAGAGATGTGACTGGTTTGGCTAAGTACCAGTCACCAGACAAATACAAATTCCTAGAGGATGCTTTCACCATAACAAACTTTTTGTTGTTTAGCAGTAGATTGTCATTGACAGTAACAGGCTGCTGATAACTGCCCATTAAATCTTTTAACATACAGGATACAGACATAGCTGCTGAGTGCTGGACAACTTCATGTCTGACATCTAATTCCTGGAAGTTACTGCAGGAGTGTATTTCTGCCACAACATATATACACACACTTACTGTGTGTAGAATAGGAAGATGCCTGAGATAACTCATTATACGAGACCAAACTTCAAGTCAGACTTAAAAGGTTCCTTCAAAAACTTTGAAATACACTTGCCGAAGTCATTAGGATGAAATAGGTCTTACCATTAGGAAATCACACTGACTACAGGGTTTGTTTCATGGTTTAGAATGGTTTCATGGTTTTTTATGTTTGACATGTGGTTTGTTTCATGGTTTAGAATGGCCAGAGAAAACAGGTGGGGAAACTGGCTTATAAAGGGTGATGCATAAGGGAAGATATCGGGAATGACCAAGGGATAGTAGTACTGGAGAAGCCAGTTCTGAGCAGGGAGGATGGGGAAGGTTCCTTGGGTAGCCTCCACTCACAGGACAGATACAGGATACTGGGAAGAGGAGGTATGAGAGGACATAGCTCAAGCTCTGACTGAGTGTCAGCAAAGTGGCCAAAAGCTGCCATGAGTAACCACTGGCAACCTTACCAATGGAAATTGGTACATCCACAAGGTGCAAGCACATGGTTCTTAAAGACCATTCCATACTACCAACAAACATAAGAATTTCTGAAAGACATTCCTGCTCTATCAAGTAATCAAGACTAGATACTCCTTTCAATACAAGATACCATTTCTCCCAGACTTCTTGACAGTGACAAATAATCACCCGACAGTGAAATGGCCAGTGCAGTCCCAAGGCTTTCTTATCAGCAGCAGAAAGTTCATGTGCTAGACTAAGAAAAAAACTGATTTAGAGAAACAGTGATATCAAGGAATCAAAACAGCAGTTAGAGAATAGATCAGAGAAAATTATGTGCAGATATTTCTCCATTGTTTCTTTCTTCTAAGAACAAAACAAGACAAATTCTTTATCAGAAGACATGTAAGGCCTTATTTTAATAGGCCATAGTGGTGACATAACAAAGTGTATTACTACAGCTAATTTATATTTATAAGAGTCACTACACCTGCACAGACCAGAATCTGAATACTCAAATATTTATATATTTGTTTAAATTATCTTAGACCCCTAACATTGTCAAGTGGTATAAGCTGATACAAATGAAAGATAACCCACTACTATGCAATCTACTTATGCAAGGGAGATAGGCCACAGATACTGTCTACGCAATTAAGAAGAGCAGTACACATTTTCATCAAGAAAGAGATTATTTAAAGATCATATTAACTGAAAATGCAACAATTGCTCTATCACAAACAAAAATTAGAGGCAAAGTAAAAACCACATAGAAAGAATTATTCTGCATTGCAGCTCTATTCTAAAAGTTCAGCACTTTGGTGCAGTATTTACTATATACCTTCTATGGTTTCTACAACATAAAGCAGTCATATTTGGAGGCAGCCCCTAGTTTCAAGGGGTCCCCTGATTCTCTGCTCTGTGAAATTAGAAGTACCTCAGTTGAAAGAAAAATCAGCCACATAAAACCTGAATCTAAATTGTATTGAAACCTTGGAGCTATGCTCTTGGCTCCCCTAAAAGGAACACAGAAATGCATGCTCAGATTCCTGCAAGCATATCAGGAACACTATTTAGGTTGCATGGCAAACAAATTACACTGAAGATAAGACCCACAAGATCCTGGAAATTTTATTGCAGCAGACCTTAGTCTCTGGGGAAAAAAAGAGAGCATTCTACTGACACATACTTTAAAAAAAATAAACACAGTATTTTATGCTGGGTGTGTGGAAAAGGGAGTAAAGCTGATGGCATGAAAAAAACAAGTGCAGTATCTCATAAGAAGGGAGTTTCTTATTATTACAGCCAGCAGGAAAAGGCGATTATGTGTGGGCATTTAGGATACAAGCAAGCACATCATCAGAGGGAGATCATAAGGCAAGATGATTGTGATATTACCCTAAAAGAACTTCACAACACAGTCTGTCACCATGACAAAAGGGTTCAACGAACTGCTTGATCACAGAAAATAATAGAAGAACCTGCATCTGGACAAAACAATCCATGTCGTAATTCACAAAAACAGCATCTTGGAACAAATGGAGCAAACTGGAAAAAAAAGTGAGTCCCATTTTCTCATTCCCTTCAGCCAGCTGATGTTTTTATGATACAGTTCCAACTGGCAATGTAATACTGGGAAGCTGTTATTGCACTGCCCACCTTACAACACATGGCTGCAGTTCTGCCACTACACTGCTGCTCACAAGCCCTTTTCTTCACAAATCTGGTATGAAGAGGCTAAAACACGACACATTAGCAGACAGTGAGGTGCTGCAGGAACAGATCTAAATAGCCAAGTGGTGGGTGCTGCACCCTGCAGCATGTGCATCTGGGGGCTACTCCTCTGGTTTATCTGCAACCTGGTTCCAAGGGCCAATGCTCACAAGTGGCTGGAAGGCACTAGGTGCATTCCTAGAGTGCATCCTTGGGCTTACCTACTGACCATTCACTTCTGGAGTTGCTGCACATAATTCCTGAATGCCCCATAAAGATACGATTCTTCCTTAACAATTAGGGTATCTTTAAAAAGTGCAACTTGCTGCCATGAATACTCAAGTTATTTCTGAATTAAATAGCTCAGGTACCAGATACTCATGCTTTTGCCTGGATATACAATAAGTAAGTATGGAGGCATCTTTCATTCTCTGATTATTCTTGCACAGACTTCAAGGGAAATCTCTTGTCCTAAAAGCGCTGGAAGGATAACAGCTTCTTCTCTCATGACCTGCCAAAGCTGCTTACCTTCTGGAATGGGAGAGAGAGCAGGGGAGTGGAAAAGTAAGATTAGGGAAAGTTTGGCATTTTGAAGACTTAGGGTCTGATATAAAGCTGTCTTCAGTTCTTTTTGACCTTACTACCACTGTGTGGAATTATTGTCCTGCATTATTTTGTTGTAAAGCAGTTTGCTGGAGCTATTTTTGACATCAGGTAAGTACATATCACAGATAATTTGGAAACCTCAAGGAGGCATGACTCAGAAATTGATCCATTTGATGGTTTTGGGCAACTTTTCTGTACCCAGGATGAGAATGTTAGAGATCTGGGCAGACACTTCGGAAATTTGAATAAGGTGTGCTATTTGCCTGATTATGTAGGCTCTTCAGGAAAAGCTGGGGTTGTTCAACTTAGTTCCATTCCATTAAAAATCTAATAGATTTTTAAGATAAGTAATCCTATGACTAGGAGATCAGCCAGCTAACAGGATCTACACAATTGAACACCCAAAAGTAAAAGAACCATAGGCATTCTGAGAACTTGTGATGCCAGCATATAACAGTGCTTAATAAAGATGTAAGAGGAATCTGTGCTGCTCTACTAGCACATAGCCTACACCCCTGCAGAAAGGCTTCCTATCCACATACAAATAACTTGCAATCTTTATGTACAATCTCAAATTTGACCCAGAAAGCATAGACAGGATTTGGGTTTCATCTCCATTAATCCCAGTCAATGTGGGAAAGTTTTGTAGTTCTGCTCCTTTGCTGATAAGGCCAGAAAATGATCCGACCAAATGGAGCATTCAAACCAGAACCAGAAACAAACATAAACAACTATTGAGTAATAACCTCTCAATAAAGCAGTCCACTTTAACACCATTTTTCTCTCTGGAATGAGGTGTGATATTGTATTATACCACTTTGTTTAGAGAAATATATAGCTAATATCCTTCAGGAATACATGCAACCATGTGATGTTTGATAACAGTAACATGGTGATACTTTGTGATGCTGCAGATATTATCAGTTATGTATTCGTGAGACCCCTCCATTGCTGTCAGCAAGCAGATACCAAATGCCTGACTTAAAAGTTCATTTTCTAATTGGTGAACACGTGCCTCTGCTATGTCTTGAGTTGGCCTAATTATTCTTAATTAATTCTTGCCTTGATCCTGTTGTTAAACAGAGTGAGTGTTTGCAGAAACTTTATTTTGTGCTGATTTTAATGAGAGTGAACAAAAAACATTAAAGACTTTAAAATAAGTTTTCCAGCATAGATAAGTAATTTCTGGTTATTCTGGCAGTCCAGCTAACTGCATTTTAACATCTAACTTTTGATGCTTGACAAAGTAATGACGATCTTGTTTAGTTTTAGGACAAAATTTTGTTTTCGTCATTGACACCGACAGAGAACTTCAGAACTGGGTCATTTAATACAATTCCACAGTTATGGGGAAAACACACCTATAATATTCCCCTGCAGCACAAAGCCAAACTTGGAAAAAACTGCCCTAGCAGGCACTTCGGTAAAGGCTTGTATGTTAACATTTGGCTTTTCCTTCATTTCTTGGTGACTCAGAAGGACTGTCTGAGACAGACAGACAGACAGACAGTGTTGGAAGATGAATTCCCAGGTGGGAAGCATTTTCTAGAACTCAAAGCCAAAGGCAGGTTATCAATTTAGGACTATAATTGTTAGATTACTGAAATTTGTTTGTGTTTTCCAATTATGATGGGCAGAATAAAGAGTAATTCTATTTATAAAATATTAACTGCATTTAATTCCTTCAGGCAAGAACACAGTAATAACTGGCATTTCTTTTTTGTAGATTGTTATATTACTAATGCCTTCCAGTTATTTCACTCTAAGTTGAGACCATCCCCCCATTATTAACTCACAACCAGCATTCAAATTACCATTTGCATAAACTTTGCCTGCCTCTGGCAAGAAGATGGGAGAAATGCCTTTTATGAAATCATCAAACAAGTACTTTCCCAAAAATAAATTGAAGATTGCAACCATTTTTTAATTTCTGAAATAAATGAAGCTTTCAGCAAATGTATCAAATTATTATATGTAGGGAAAACCTCAAAGAGAGCAAACTGCTTTACAAATACAGTACTTGTTAAAGTGTTGTTAAAGGGCATTTGAATTGGCATGATAAACTGAATTAAAATGCAACATCCAGACATAGGACTAATTCTTGTAAAGGTGTTCTCCAAGGACTGGTGTAGGAAGTAAGCCAACGAAATTGCTCATCTCGATATTGCATTTTATTCTATCTCCATTTTTTGCTTCATGCTAAAAATGCATTCTTGCCAGACTGATCTCATTCTTAAAATTATGCCCGCAATGAGGGAAAAGGAAGGTAGAATTACAGTAAAACACGGCTTCAGTGTACACACACTGATAAAGGAACTTGGAAAAAGAAATATATAGCTGTGTTTTACCCCATACCTTCATTCCCATACTACTCCTATATAATACTTTGTACAGTATTTTACACCTCTCAAAAGCCAATGAGATTTTCCTCCATTTCTCTTTTTGTTTGCCTATTACTTTTTAACAACAAGAAATACCTTTCACATAATAATAATAATAATAATAATAGTAAAAGCTCTTACTTGTTCTGGACTAAAATAAATGCTAAAGTGCTTCTAGATTATGGAACATTTTCACAGGCAAGTGTCTAAACTGAAAAAACATACAATTCTCTGGATTGACACTGATATAATTGAGATGGGAAGCAGATGCTGTTCTGTAACCAAAAGCCCAATTATGTCAATCAAATGTATCTTCAGGAAGTTAGAAAGCTACATAAAACTTGATCATCCTGCTAATATTAATATATAATTAGTTAATAAGCCCCTACAGAGGGGAAGTAATTTAAAAAATTGTAGTGCTCACTGTATTGCATTTTAAAGACTAATGTCACTTATGAAAAGGTACACTTAACTAGGTTTTTTTGAATTTACATTTCAGGACCACTTTATTTTGTAGCAATCTTAGTAATTCATTTAGGAGCTCTAAAAAGATAAGTTCAGCAAGAGAAATCACAAGTCCATTCTGTATATGAAGTCATTTGTCATCATGGATATTTTATGAGAATTTTGTGAAGCTATAACAGATGGGTGAAACTTTTACTTTGGCTAGAAAGAATTTTAAAAAGTAGCTCTATTTGATTTCATTTTACACACATGAAGAGATTACAAAATATCTTTAGTCTCTTGACTTTTCAAAGCTCTTTGACATGTAATATTTTGTCAGAAAATTTTGACACAGAGTCAAAGCCAGCTGAGTAGAATCAGCTTATGCAGAAAATGATGCATGGAATCTTAATCTATAAGAAAATCTGGACAATTTTGTAAACTGTAATAAAATAAAAGATGGAATAAACCCATGGAAATCAGGATTTGTATCTTATTACAAAAGAAATGTATTTTTCTTGTAAAAGGGAGAGTAATCAGTTCTCAGTGAACACTTTCAGGCTTTGGATGTAGTACTCTATCCCTAGTAATATGGATATTAACATAACATGATTAACTCAATCAGTGGAGCTACTGTTCTTTAAAGATCACTGTGTGCATTCACGAGCTTCCACCAACAGAAATTCTCTTGTCTAAAGAATACTTTTAGGAAATTAGAACAATTTTTTCAGTGATGCTGTGTTTGTTTCAAGAACTTTGCCCATACTTTTCCAAGCTCTAACAGTGGATACAAAGGCTGATGAAGTAGACATGACATGGGAGATGTAGAAGTACCAAAACAGTCCAACATCACTTCCCAGACTAACTCTACCATGGGCAGACTTGTTCATATTTACTCCTCTCTAAAAGATGTGCTATTATTTCCCTTCCTCCTTTTAGGTCAAACACGTTGCAGTTTTGAGGACACCTGAAGAATCTTTGATGTTAAAGGTTTCAGTATCAAGTTTGACAATGGCTTCTAGTGATGGAACCTGGATAAATGAATGCACCTTCTAGAAAGAAATTAATTAAAACCAGGACACAATAATTGAAAAAAATTTTGGATTCAAGACTGAGGTAGGGAGGAAGAGGTAGATAAAATAAAAAGAAGGAATCCCTAATACACTGTCAATAGCAATATCATCTTCTCCAAAGCAATTATAATACTGCTTTGTGTCACAAATAGTCCACTAATGTGAAGCTACCCAAAAGTAATTTCTTTGGTACATGAATCACAGAAAAGCAAAACCAGTATTTTGATCTAGCTCAAAATACTGTTAAATATATCAAGCAACCCTGAAACTTCTGGACTTTGCAAAGAGGAGAATAACTTTGTAAGTATTAAATTCCAGAAATAGCATATGTATTTTTAGTAGAATGAGAAAAAGATATTTTTCCCCAGAACAAGCCTTTGTCCTCACTATTTTAGCTTCATCCAATGCAACGTAGCAATTAAATTGAAACACAAACATTGACTTGGCAAACACTTGAAGTAAAATCAACTTGATTGCACATGTTCCTACTACTTCCCCCAACAGAAATTACAGTGTAGAAAAACTTCTTTCCTTAGGATTTGTGTACACACGATGTAATGTTATGGCATAGAGAGATAACCAACTTAGAAGTGAAAGTAGCCACATTAGTAGCCTTCCGAATGCCCAGTGCCACTCAGGCCAATGCGCTCCAGGAATATTCCTGAATTGTTGTTCTCTACCTATGCTCTGAGAGAACACAGCAGATGCTCAGAGCCAGGTCAGGCACTTCAGCCTCATGCTGTCCTGTGCTGTGCAGGAAAAGTGTTCCATTATTCTAGCATTTTGTTTAAAGCTCTTCCGGTTGATTGCTACTGTCACAGTCTCTTTGCAAGAGAATCCAGCAGGACATCATATTTCTAATCTCTTTGTCAAAGAGTTCAGCAGGTTGTAATATTTCTAGTCCTTTTGGTATGCAAGGCTAAAAGATCCAAGGAATTATTTTCAGCTCGGCTCAGTTCTCTCATTGCCTTGTAGACCTACAGAGCTTGGAATTCTGCATTGCAGCTCACATATCCAGTGAAACACCACAAACACTGAAGTATTTCCATGAACTTGACTCCCTGGTCCTTTTACAAAATAAATCTCTAAGGGACAGTGAAATCTTGCAAGAGAAAGAGACCCGATTCCCACCCTTGTAGGTTAGAATATACCCAGCTGTCATTTTAAAACTGCTAAAACCAGTCATTTCAGATGTTTTAATTTTTGTTGCTTTTTTCTATTACTACTAAATGATAGTGTTCAATCTACAATAGGCTTCTAAAACTATTTTGCTTTACAACTGCTCTAGGGTAAAGCAAAACATTATTAGTCTAGATTAAAAAAGTGGATGGTATCCATGTCTCCACAGAAACTTGAAAAAACATTATAGGTTATTGGGAGTTGGGAAAACTGACCTAAAACATGAGATAGAATAAACTCTATATTAAAAAGTTAATCATTGCATCACTTCTTCATGTAAAAATAGATCCTTTGAACTTCCTAAAAACAAATGTGGGTAAAATTAAAAGTGTAAGCATTCACAGCTTCTAGGACACTTAATTTGATGAAATTTGGAGTGCTATTTTCTGTTTACCCCTGGTAGTTGCTCTCTCTCTGTGACTCTAAGGAAGTAAGGAGAAAAAAAGAATCTGATACAGAATATAGAAGTCTAAAGAGCACTATTTACAATGGCATGTTAAGAAAAGTGTACTAGCCAAACCTGTGCATGTTCTTGCACTGACTAAAATTCAAGTTGGCAAACTCTCTATGAAGGTTACTCTCTCAAACTAATGCCCAAGATTTTGAAACACCGCTATACCTGCCTTTAAATCATGCTTATGCATGAGTTCAGAAAGGATGTATCATACAAAGAAAAAATAAACATTTATTTAGATGCTCTTCCAATCCCCAGATGAACTTCTTTTTCAGGTCTTCTCCTACTTTAACAATGTTTATTTTGTCTGTGCCTATTATTTACTCAATGTCTGTGGATTTTCAAGTTTGCAATCCAGGAGTTAGAGTTTGATGATCCTTGTGAGTCCCTTCCAACTCAGAACACTGTAGGATTCTATAATTCTAGTCAGAGATGCAATCACACTGCAGCTTTTGCCTCTGCATGGGACTAACAGAAAACCACTATAATAACCTTGCAAACTCTTTATCTCTCTGTTAATCTTATCTGAAACAGAAAGTATGTTTTATATTATTTTCCTTCTTATTCCTCTATTTGTTTATGGGACTGAATCATTCCTTTTGTTCTGTTTTATGAAGGCATTAATACCTGGATCATGGTCATGTTTTCTTTTCTGATCTATCCGCTCTCACACTTAGCTGCACAAGTTCCTCCTCAGATGGAAATAGGAAACACTCTCAGGAGATGCTGCAGTAGGGAATTTCAAAAGTTGTATTCTTCACTACAGGTTCTGCTCTGAATATTGTTATTCTTGTATACTGCTGAATGGTTTGAAAAAGATCCTTTCTTTGTAATATCCTTAATTCACACACTTTATATTTTTTCCCCACCTCCTACTCTTGTTCTCTCTCTCCACTCTCATCTTCCTTCTTACAATCCTCCTAGGATGATCTGACCCGGATGTTTAATTGAAAAATTCTCTTTGTATTGTAAAACTGTCATGTCATCTGCAGCCATACCTTGGCTTGTAGTAAACATACTACTTCCTTCTCATCCTTTCTTTCGGTTGTCTGTTTAGAGTGTGAGAACATCAGCTAAAAAGTCTACTGTGTCACCTTTGTACAATGTCTGATAGTGTGGCCCTGCTCTGAACCATCCACACTAATAGATCTTTCCGTATCTACCTGATAAGCCCACAGGAATCAACAGCCATATTGATAACATACCTGGGAGATGAAAGCACTTTACCTTGTGCCTTTAGAATGGAGAGAGGCAATGTCCCAGTTATTCTCTTTTCTTTTCCACCAGTTCCTGAGTTTGCTTGCCTTGGCGCTGCTTTCTTGAAGCTACTTGAGCAGTCTTAACTTCAGAAGGTGGTGATAGATAAAACATGGAAGTACATTATATTTCTGATTTCTTTGATCTGCTACCCTGAGAGACAACCATACCTTGAGGGGTCTGAGATAATTAACCTCTCCCCAACCTAGGGCTGACAGTCTTTTCAAATTCTGCTTATTGAGAAGTCCACTGATTATGGAGTTTTACATGCTGTGTACTTGGCATCTTCCACTAAGCAAGTACAGCCATCTGTTTTAGTTCGTCATCGTACCAGTCAGCCCCTTCAAAACTTCATGGACAACTTTTTTTAACATTAAAATGCAAAGACCTCCACGCAGCAATAAGGAGGAAGAGAGAATAAATTAGGCAGTGCTTAGAATAGGAAAGACAGCAACCCTTAGATAAGCTATAGATACTACATTCTCATTTGAATGTTAGCACGTTGCTAAGGAGATGGGCAGGAAGAGAATTTGCAAGGGGTATCTACCTCAAGGAGCAGGGTGAGAGAAGTAGGTTGCCAGCTTCCCATCAGCTAGATGTCAGTACAGAGCTGAGGACAACATCCACTGTACAAGATGTTGCTCTTTATCCCAGTCTTCAACTCAAAGCACCTGGGATACGTTTTGGGAATACTAAGTGAATGAGACTGAAGATCTGTAAAATAATGTCAATTTCATACATCAAGATATAAAGACACAGAGGAATGAAAAATTTGCTTCAGGTCACCCACTAGACCAGGAGATGCAGCAATGCCTTTCTTATTCAAATAAACCACCATATTGAAACAAATCTAAATAGTGGCAGCATTAAATACATGCAGGATTTGGTCCACAGATTGCAGCCATAGGAGTGGAGTTGTGCTACAGATATTCCACCGAGAGTCTCTGTTACTAGATTGTGATACTTCTGCTAGAGACAGAAATTAAACCCAAAAAGAAAGCAAACAGCAGCTACAATAAAAGCTGCTGAGCATTCCAAACTAATTTAATCTCTTGAAACACAATTCTTCCAAAATAAAGATGTTTAGAAACAGCAGTTTAGCAGTTCTAAGCATGCTAGCGCCATCACCAGATAGTTTCATCCTCTGGGGAATTAGAAATACTAATCTATGTTCCCTGCATTATAATCAGCCAATCTCGTTATGCCTTCCTGCTTTATAATTATAGATCTTATTAACAAAGATGAATGCCATGAAAAATAGGCATTACAAATCACACATTTTTCAAAAGAAGAGGGAATAATTTTGTTTTGGATGCCAGTGAGATTGTTTCTTCATTTAGTTAGAAGGTTTAGGTTTAATTAATCACCACATACTTGGCCTCAAGTTCCTTTTCAGCTGTTCTTTTTGTGTTAAGCAGGACAAGTCAGGATGTCAGTTATGACATGGGGTTGCCTGGGTGGCCAGAGCATGCCTGACTTTTTAGGTGCCACCACTTCAATGGCACATGGAACAGCTCATCTGGGCCCAGAAAGGCCACAGCATTTTCCTGCAACCTGTAGTAAACTGGGGGGTTTGGAAGTACATAAGCTCCCACTGCCTGTACAAAACCTGGATATGACCAGTGTCAAACAGCAGAGTGAGCTGGGGGAACAAGTACAGTTTATGAAATCTATGAGAAGCAGGCGCTGGTCTGATGGCTTTTCGCTATCACAGTTCTCCTTGAAGACAGCTATGACTGTGATTGTGAAAGTATAATCTCCCTGAACTCCTCAAGGAATTCCACGTATGAGTCTGTGGGATGGAAAGGGATCGCTTACATAGTGACTAATCAGCTGGTTTTAAACTTGCTAAGGAAATGAACTGGTAGAGCTGGGAACTGACCACGGCTTGTGGATGGGTTCCATCTTTAAAAACTAATCTCACACTAAATGCCTCTCCACAGAGAAGAAGAGACCAGGAACTAGGAATCCTCTTTATGTCAGTTGTGTGTGTCTACCTTTAATGTTAAAAATTGAGTCTTTGCAATATCCTGTATAACACTGAGATTATTCTGATACAGTTACTATTCTTCCATACTGTTCAATTTACCAGTATTTTAGTATTAGAGGAAGGAAAAGAATAAGAAAATGTATTTGGTATAAACTTTTTAGCAGGGCCTGTTGGGATAGTACAAAGGGTAATGATTTTAAACTAAAAGAGAGGTTTGAATTAGGTACACAGAAGAAATTCTTTTCTATGAGGGTGGTGAGACACTGGAACAGGTTGCCCAGAGAGGTGGCAGAGGTAAATATTCAAGGTCAGGTTGGATGGGGCTCTGAGTATTTTGATCTAGTTGAAGATGTCCCTGCTCATTGCATGGGAATTGGACTAGATGACCTCTAAAGGTCCCTTTTAACACAAACTACTCTTATGATTCTATAATTTTATGAATGGCAAAGAGAAAATAACTGTATACTGACTGTAATGCACACACCCATCCTCACCTGCGCCCTTCCAGGACGGGCAGAGGAGTTTGGTATAAGGGAGTGAAGCTAAGCATGGAAAAAGGGGGAGAAAAGGCGTTGTAACATTTTTTCCTCATATTTTAAGTGGGAATAAATTAAATAATTAAATTAATTTTCACCAAGTCTATTTTGCCCATAACAATGAATGGTAATTAATCTTCCTGTTTTTATCTTGACCCATGAACCCTCCTGTACCTGTTGCTCTTCTTGTTTTCTCCCTCTGTCCTGTTGAGGAGTGGGAATTAAGAGAGTAGCTGGATAGATATTTGATCCTTAGTTACAATTAACCCACCACAGAAATACATGATTAAACCTCTTTAATCCCAAAAATCAGCAGGAATCTGTTACTTCAGCTCCAATGTGTCTCTGAAAAGCTTTTGTAACAGTTACTGCATCTTAAACTCAAGATTGCTTTGATGAAAGCAGTATTTAGGCAAAACAAAGCATAATTTTCCCACTGTCAACAGGGAGTCCTGTTTCAGTATGCCACAGATAACTGCTACAGTTTATAGGCAATAAAGTAATTTTGTTCATTTGAGAGTATTGTTTCTTATATCAACGAACTTTTAACAGCTGATAAATGGAATTAACTTAACCAAACTGTAAGCTGCATAAAAAGGAGAAAATGAAAAATTCATTTCTTAAAAGAAGGCACCATGACAAATAAGCAAATTAAGGAATATTAATATTCAACTCCACTCTTTCTCTTTACAAGAGCTGGCTGGAAAAATTCTTGAAAAACAGGTTTCAAATGATAAATGCCAATTTGACAGAAGATAATTGATGGAAGAATGCATCTATTCACTGAAATTGCTCAGCAGGAACCTTGTTCACCTGTCAGACTCTGCAGGCTGATGAATTTCTGTTAGACAGCTCCCATGCTCCAGGGAAGATGAGGAGGACTTCCATGTCTGAAGTCTGCGAGCTTTGGACTTCCAAGTCACTGAGGCAGTGAGAAATCCTTCTGCAACGTCTGGAATGTAGCATCTTGAAATCACTTAACACAGATGCTGTACTGCGAAAATAATAATCCTGCATTACAGACATAAAGGCTTTCTAGATGCAAACTGGCCTTAGACAAGAATGTGTATTGCTTTGGCATTTCAGGACATGGTGTTCCTAAAGAGTTCTGTTCAGAAAAATGGGAGAATCTGCCTTGTGCCTGTATATCAATGGATCTGACCATCCACCACCTGTTTTTAAGCACGTGAGACTGCAAAAGACCTTTTAGAGATATATCTGTCATTTTATAATTTAAGCATTTTGCTTTCCTGCATCAGGATTCATCTTTCACTTGTTCTGGAAGAGACAGCATAATAGTATTTTAAAGCTTTTAAAACTTTACAATTAAGTTACACTCAGGTAACCTCACTAACCAGTAGGTATTAAAACTCTGCAAATGGTTCTCCCATTAATGACACTACAAAATGAAAAGACGTTCTGTTGCCTTGAGTAATTTAAGCTAGATCTAACAGTTCTGTTAATTTTAACAACTTTGATGGACTTTGGGATTCTCTTTTTCTGAGTGCAAATATTATATGACAGTAACTTTGAGTCTGTTTTCCCAAGGAAGTGAAGAAGGAAGCTCACAAGGCACTCTACTGCAAGGCTTCCCCTTCCTACACCTGTGTGTCCACTGAGCATTTCAAACTTCAGAGAGATACACAGTTCCCAAAGACAGCAAATTCCCATACATTTTGTGAACACGCTGGAGATGGATCGAAATAAGTGCTCCCACTAAGGAAAAGCCAGTTGCAGTTCAGCCAGTTGGCCAATCACCATGGATATAATGAACAGGCAATCGGCACACGCTTATTTCAGCAGCGGCATATGTTGCCACATTCTCAGCCAAACTGGCAAAAGACATGAGAAGGAGCTGGAAGAAGTACTTGAGCACTGAGAATGGGAATGGCTAAGGAATACAGGAGACAAAAATAGTTTTAAAACTTCATTAGTTCCACTGTTCACGGAACAACTTACTTTGGTATCTTGAAACTGCAGTTTTTTCCTTGAATAAAGGAATGTATGAATCTCTTATGCAAAAGACATACGGATTCTGCCTTTTAGTCTGTATTTCTTTAAGTGATGATTTATTTATAATAAGATGCATTTTATGGGAGCCTATGTTTAATTTGTGAATAGAATGAAAAACAGGTTGTTCTCTTTTCTAGTACCAAGGAAATGTAAAATGAGAGCTGTTGAAAAGGATTTTCTAACAGGAGAATGAAGGTGATCCATTCTTATTCAGGTAATGACAGAATGAACTAATGGCATCATCAATACCTGTATGTAAACTCAAATCATATGAACTCAACAGAATCACTAAATTTTAGTAAATAAAGCTGGATTGCTTTTCATTTTTCAATATCTGTTCTTCAGCCTAGCTGACAATTTGAAGACATTGAATGGTCTGTTTAAAATCAAATGACTTTTCTAAGAAAATAGAATTGTCTGATATAAATTAGATATCTAATATTTTCCTCTGTTACTGCAAACATGAAAGTATTACAGCCATTACATGAAGTTATAAATGCACACACATGTATACCTACATACATAAAATATTATGTATATTACCTTTTTTTCCTAGTCATATTTAGGCTTGTCATAGTAAAATAAAAGCAGGAACCTCATGCTGATTTGAGTTGCTGGACTAACATAAATATATAAGGGTGAGAATCTTGATGAGACCTGATTTTCTAGTTATACAACAATTCCATGAGTAACTGATGCATATTTAAAATCTTGTATGTTTGTACATATTTGAATCTTCATTTACTGATATGCAGAAAGCATCTCTTCAGAACTCTCAGTATCAAATGAGCTAATTTGAAATTACTGAATCACTCCTAGTGATTGATGATTAACTGGAAGCAAAAAACATATCACTGGCTGATTAAAGCAATACAGTAAAGTCACTATAGCAAGAATCAAAGAATCACCTTTTTAGCTCAGCCTTCCCCATAAAATCTAGGGAAGCCTCTACTTTCAAAAGTGTGTATCTTCAGTGTACAGGCTACTTCCAAAAGTTGTATGTACAAGTAAAAAGGAAGTACCAATGAATCAATAAACAGTCATAAGCTGAAAACTTAATATGGTATTCCAAGAAAACAAGATTATACAGGCATCAGTGAATCACAGAAGGGTTGGTTTTGGCAAGGACCTCTGGAGTCCATCTGGCCCAAGCCCCCTACCCAAGCAGGGTCATCTAGAGCCAGTCCCAGGGCCATGTCCAGATGGCTTTTGAATAAGGAAGGAGAGTCAAGCGTCTCTCTGGGCAACCTTTGCCAGTGTTTGATCACTCTCACAGTGAAAAAGTGTTTCCTGATGTTCAGAGTGAACCTCCCGTGTTTCACTGTGTGGCTGTTGTCTTTGGTCCTGTCACTGAGCACCAGTGGAAAGAGCCTGGCTCTTTTCACTCTCCCTTCAGGTATTTGATACCTGGTCAGAGCTTGATAACGTCTTCCATGAATCTTATCTTTTCTAGGTGAAACAGCCCCAGCTCTCTCAGCCTTTCTCCACTGGAAGGATTCCCCAGTTCCCTGATCATCTTTGTGGCACTTCACTGGACTCTCTCCCCTATGACCATATCTCCCTTGTACTGGGGAGCCCAGAACTGGACACAGCACTCCAGGTGTGGCCTCATCAGTGCTAAAAAGAGGGGACAGATCATCCCCCCGACCTGCTGTGACTACTCCCAGTGCATCCTCCTAGTGCAGTACATGGTTCCATTGACCTCCTTTGCCACAAGGGCACATTGTTGCCCATATGCAGTTATATTCATAAAATAAATTTTCTGCCTGTTCAACATATTGTTTAAACAGACAGGGTGACCTTGCAACATCAAGGCAGATGTGAGTGAAGTCTTTAATATGTACAGACAGTGCCAATATGAACAGCAGCATTTAGATCTGTTTATTGCTTACTCAGTAAAAACAATTTACTAGTGGAAGCTATGGGGTGTAGGATATAGCTAGGAAAAGAATAAATAAAAACTTGATATTTTATGAAGCTAACAGAGATTCAGAGATGAAAAAACAAAGGAGTCTAAGCTAGACTTAAAGCTAGGTCTTGAATACATATCTTTGAAGTGAAACCAGTTTTTAGTTTAAAACCTGAGAGCAGTTCAGAGTTCTTGTATCTCCCTGTCATACTGCTTGAGTACACAATGAATGGATACAATAGCACAGAATTGCTCTGTGAGAACAACTGGATATGTGGCTACCAGACATGGATATTATTGCTATGTAAATAATAATATAGCAATATTAACATTCAAAAGGTTAAAAATCGAATACATGAATTGTTGAAACAATGTTTGATATACTGTACTGAAAGAACTTAAATAATTTCTGAAAGAAGTAAAATTCCTTGTTACAGGACCATGCTGGAAATACTTTAGGTTTATTTTTATCGTCATTTCCCAATAGAAAGGATGCATAATACATCTGAAGGCCTGTGACTATCTTACAAAAGTATGCATACTAGGAAAGCTTTCTGGTTATGAATAACATTTATGACTCTTTTGAGAACAAAAATAATATTCTCATGTGTTACCTAGTTCCTTTACTCTGCTATTGGGAAAAGGCAAGGTTTCAGATGCATCTCTCAAGGCCATGTATATCCTCTTTCTCACTTTAGTACACATATTTTGCTGAAGGCTCTGTAAGCCCCCATGGATTCCATGTCAGGGCCTTGGTCTGAACAACATTAACCTCGCACTCTCTCATTCTTGGAAAGTCCACACAATGAAGACTTTCTACAGAAGCCAATACTGTATCTCACAGCACTATACCATCAACAGGCAGGTCCAATCCAGTTTTTCCATTCTGTGTGCTGGGTTATACAGGTCAGAATGACAAAACACAGTGGCTTAAATTTGGCACTGAAATGTTTTTATTTTCAGGTGTTGCAGGATGGGCACATCCCACCTTTAATGACCTCAAAATCCCATATCATAACTTCAGGCACCTAAATATGAGCATTTGGCGACTTTGTCTCATTGTTTTTCATATGAACAATATTTGTTTATGTCCAATGGACCTTGATACTCAGCAGTGATAGCTACTTTCCTAGAGAATAGCATACCTAAAAAAAAAAAAGCAAAGAAAACAGAGAGAGCCAGCAGACAACACTTTAAATCAAAACTCGCCTGTGCAATTCTCAGGTCCAGCCTGAAGCTATGTAATTTGAAATATGGAGTACTTTCCAGGAAGATGAGATACTTTTACTGTAGCTAGTAAAGCAACTCTGGGTTGTTACAACAACTGTAAATAGACAGATAAAATAAATCAAACTGACAAAATGTACCGTGATAAGAAAGTTCTGCAGAAGTACAAGAACCATTCTGACTATTTCATTTCATTTCATTCAAACTGAATTATGCTCAATACATAAAATACAACATGATGACAAAAAAACCACCAGCTCTGTCTCCAGGCTACTTACAGCATAAGTGGATTAGATTCTGTGCATAATGGACTAGTAAACAGCAGACCCATATAAAATGAGGAAAGAGAATTTGATTTCAAACGCTGAAACAGTATGAAGTTGACAATTGTACAGAGTTATTAGCCAAATGCTAGGCAGTCAGCCAGAAGGCTTCAACAAAAATTGCCTTAAGCAAGAGCAGCAACCAAGGGGAGGAGTTAATGGGAAAAAAAATAAGGGGGAAAGAATCCATTAAAATCACTCATGGGATGATATTTGTCACCAGAAAGGCCAGAATGACAGATGATTAAAATCTTGTTGATGGAAAAAAGTGCAAAAAACAAGAGCAGATTTAATGTAAGAGGAAGTCAGTGAAATAAGCAGTATATTACCAAATACAAATCTAGAAAACTCCATTAACAGCAAAGGGACAGCCATTTTATTCTGTTAGTCTGTTGTAATTCCCTTCAGAGTTCACTTGGATAATGAGTGATTAATGTCTGTGTGCCTAAAACTAAAACTGTGTCCTAATTGGGTTTGGCTGAGCTAATTGCCTCTGATCAATAAAACTGACACATAATACACTTGTCCTTCAAGAATCTCACTCTGGGTATCATTCCACTTCCCTCAAACCATGCTTGTGACATCCAGGGGAACAGAAATTGGTCACGTTAACAGAAAATTGGAAGTAACACAGAAAAACTTAAACAGAGCAGTAAGCACTGGGGAAATGTATATTTTATTTGACTAAAAGCCCCTTGTGCTTCATCACACATCCCACCCACTTGCAGCAGTTTCCTACATGTTTGCAGTCCCTTCTCTGCCATCAGCATTTCTGTGCTTCCCTTACACCAGCATGGAGACTCCAGCAGAACTTAGTGCAGACTGGGAATACAGCAATGGAAGGGGGAGTCCCTCCCACAACATCTCCAAAACACAAAGGTTCTGCTAAGGTTCTCTCACACCTCACTGCCCCTGTGAGCATAGCTACAGCCACACCAGTATTTTCTGACACGGCAGTGATACAGAAAACTCACGACTTTTTCCTCAAACCAACCAATTATGCTTTATAGCCATGGGGAACATCTAATCATAAGATACAATGCCTACTCTTGCAAAATTACTCACAACTGCAATAAAAATAGCAGACACAATGTGACTGCTTAATACTACTCCAAATACTAATGTGTGGCATTCATTCACATTTAAATACATCTTTTTAATTTCCTTGACATCAGGGTCAAGGTTAGTTACACAAGCTATGCAGTCTATACAAGTATGTTTTCTAATTAACGAGCTAAACCTGCCTGGCACTGGTAGCTGCACTCTGTAAGACCATGGGATCCTCCTCCCAAGACACAGCAGTCTGGTTTCTTTTTAAGCCAGTTGTTATCAAGTACATCACCTCAGAGCACCTTCACAGAAGTGACAGTGTGAGAGTCATTGGAAATGGCATAAACTAGTATTCTGCTAGGAGGCAGGGACTCGAGGCTCTTGCCTCTGCTCTGTTTCATAAAGATTGTCTACAAAGTCCTTAAAATAACAAGTGAAACAGTGTAACACAGACCTCCCCACCCAGCTTAACCAAGAGAAAGGAGTTTATGAAAACAACACTGTGACTATGTTAAATTCCAGCTGGTCACTACAAACTTGAGCTTGATGCCACTCAGACGAGTGGCGGTTTTTATAGTGTCCTTCTGAGATGAAATAAGCCATGAACTGTACTTAATACATTACCAGTAAAATTTTGCTCATTTGAGATGCATGCACTTGCAGAGAAATAAATATTAGCAGATCTCTATTTTGCTTTTCTATACGCAGCCGTGCCCTCTAGTGGAACTGGCTGCTTCACTGCCTGTTTTGTCCTTTCCTCAAAATCAGCACACTCTGAACTACATTCACCAGCTGGAGTTAGGGTCCTTACCTTCTTTTTTGAAGCTGTTGTATTATTAACTTTGAAGAACTTAGTTGTACAGAAGTTTCAAGGCACTGAGAGTATCCAAATTATAAAGTTTTAAATAAAACCCTTATTTCTGAGGTAGCCTTCCTATTAGGTGTTCTTTTGATAGAAGAAAATCCTGCTTTGTGGTCTTTTACACGATGTCAAAGTCAAGTCAACTAATTTGGGAAGAGGCAAAAGGAACTGAACTAATCTGGGACCATTGCTGATCTTTTTCAATACTTTCATAGCAAAAAGCACACAAAAATGACAGAAAACTTCAGTAACAGTAGAAATTAAAGTTTCAGGCCCAACTGGTGGAGAAACACCCAGAACTCACAATCTCATGCAGTATTACACCTGATAGCAGCAGGTTTAACTTTTTTGTCGTTGTCTCACTGCCAACAGTAGCATTGAGAAAAGAACAGTCATGGCTGATTATGTAAAAAAAATGTAAAAATATTAAAGACTAGGAATAAAATGAAGGCAGAAAAGAAGATGAGGGGAAAGATAACAGGAGACCATGTCCTGCATTCTAAATAGTTTTCCAGGTCTGCCAGCTTCAGTGGTGACAGCAAAAGTTTTATCAACATCTCCATGACTGAACACAGCTGTGACTGAAGATTAAGAACGTACAAAGTCATCCCACTGAATTAGGGTAGATTTCAGGAAAGGAGAGTTACAGTAGCCACATTGAGATGGTCACTCCCATCACATCAGGACGTGTTTTCCCGCTACACTCAGTTAGGTATAACTGTAGGCTGCCCTTGGAATTGTCTGTCCCAAGGTATGTGCTCTTGTCCTCTCCCCAACAGCAATTAAGATCCTGCAGAAGGGATCTGTTTAGCTTCATAACTCTGCTTGGCCACCGATTCCCCTTACTCCCAGTTTTTCCCTACAGTTCAGAAAGCTAGGAATTCATTACACATTCATTCACCAGACACAATGTAAGGAATGTAAGGAGAGTGGGAGATGAGGACCAAGGAATTTCACCATTANCCCCCAAATCTATTTTATAGAAAGAGTGAAACTAAAGCAAGATATGATTTGATTATTTTGTACTCTAGTTAAGTCTCATTTACAACACACTTATCTGGGGGCTCACCAATTCCAACATTGTTTTGATAATTATCTTAGTGTAGGGTATTACATATATAAACTTTTTGTTTGAACTAAGCCAAACTTCAAATTTTTCATAGAAAAGGATTAAATGTAGAATTATAATTACCTTTCATGCTGTCAAAAACCTAGTTCTTAACAAAGTTAACATCTAAACCAGGTCTTTGAACCTATATGAACCTGGAGATTAAGTCCCATATCTGTTCTTGTGTGAACTGAATTAAGAATATTTTTACTTGGTATGCAGAAATTATTCTTCCAGTTCTCTTTAGGATTGGTAATGATTACTGTCCATTTCTTCTTCTGCTAGCTCCAGGTGGAAAAAAAAAATGAAAAACCCAACCACGCAAACAAAAAACAACCCCTCCCTCACAACTTCCTTTATTGAGATAAAAAGATACTCTATTCATATAACATAAAAACTTTGTGTATGTGCAGAGACAATTACATAGCTAAACCCCCAAGAGTTAGTACAGGTGAGAACAGAAATTAACTCTTATTAGAAAGCTATAAAGGTTAATTTGGAAAAGGAAGCTCTTAGAAGCTACTAGAAATGGTAATGAGGCCTCAGGATAAGTGAGACATAGTTCTTACGATGTAATGCTAAATTTAGTTTTCACTTATATCATGTAACCCTGCTGAAGTTTTGGGCACATAAAACTCTTTGATAGTTGCCAACCTTTCTTTTCAGCATGCAGTGGAATTCCTGCAAGAAATGCTGAATCAGACCTTCATACACACTTTCACTTAAGTCTTTATAAATTAAAGTAGTAGTAACAGATTTTTAGAATTAAAGTTTGTCTCAGGAATTCCTAATGATATTTAAGCTTTATATCAGTACAGAACCAGCTAGCTAAACAAAATAAGTATAGAATTGAAGAGCTATAATGTCCACTAACTGAGTTTTGATCATATTCTAGAGATCATTAAAAACAAAAAGTCTTAACTTTGCACCCAAAATATAAAGATTATTAAACCATACTATCAGCAACACTTGAGGAGAAGAGGATGAAAATTACTTCCACAAACCTGAGAGATTCTGGAGGCCTGAGAGCTTTGTTCACTATTTCTAGTCAGTTTGACAAATATTGGAGGCTATCAAGCTAACTGCAGTCAAAAGAAGAGATCAAGACATACACCAGATAGATCCCTAAACAAACTACATTTCACACCATATCAGCAGAATGAGAAAGTATTTAAAATCATCTTTCACTGAAAAGCTTAACAGGCATGACCCTAGTGTCTTGCAGTACCACTCATTCATAGCAGTCTTAATGTAAAGTCAATCTAAATGGGGGTCACTAAAGCCTAGGAAAAGGTGGAATTATGGAAAGGCATGACTAGGGATGACTTTGTGCTGCATCATCTATTACAGAAATGTAGCCTAATTTATGCCTCTAAGGGAGGCTGATCTAGAAAAGAAATCTTCATTTGACACAAGGGTTATATAGTCAAATACATGTCTGTGCTTTTTGCTTTAAATATTTCTTGTTACTGACTTATATCACTGTTCTTTACAGATGTGCAAAGCACAGAATGCTTATGCATTTGTTGTACAGACCAGTGGAGCCAGTTACAGCGTATTTGCACAAGATTTTACATATGCTTGTATCAGAGAAGCAGAAGAATAAACTAGGAAGTCCTTGCTCAAATTCAGGTCAGAATTAATATCAAATAATCAGCTGTGAACTACTTAATTACTAAATGAGCAGAACAGGTCATTGATATTAAAAAGTTATTTAGCATTAATTTTATCTCTAGAAAACTTGACCCAAAGCCCCTGGCAGAATTTTAGGTGGCATTGTGCTGAATTAACACCTGAAGGATCTGTTCCTGTCTCAGAGCTGTTAGTTAAATTAATTGCTATTGTACAAAAATATTAATAAAATACTATAAATATGTAACATGTGTTCAAAATTAAGCCATGTAATTCAGCTTCAGTGATGGAAACACTATAGCTCTGCACTTTCTGGACAAACTGAAGAATGTCCAGATCAAACCACCACATATAAGAAGTTTGGAAAGTGACTGCAAGGGGAAAAAAAAGAAACTAGGCCTATTCACTCTAGGAAAAAAAAAAAATCAAGCTAAACATGTGAGCTGATAAGGAGCTTGCAGAATCTCCTTAATTTTAAATTCCTAAGAATCAGTTAAACAAAACTTTACACAGTGTATTTATAATTCATCACAGGGCATGTGCTTTTAGAAGTCTCTTCCAGTCTTGTATTTCTAGAATTACTGTGACTGTTAATACTATCTCAACACATTTCTTTTCCCAAATTCTACAGAGAGATGGAAACAAAACGGTACAGCAGTCTATGAATAGTTTTTCTAACTGTAAAAGAAGCAATGGAGTCTAAAAGTGCTTATTCACTGCGAATTAGCAGGGCCACCACTGACAAAAACCATTCACAGGAAAATTAAAAACTTGTAACAGCGAAGAAATTCATATGGCTTCTCAAAGGAAAGCTGAAAATTAAAGGTTAAAACCCCTGCCTTGCCTTCTGAACACTTTAATTCTTGTAACATCATATACTACATAAGGCCAGATTGCACAGCTTTTGTCAGCATTTGTAATGTGTGTCTGTGCATATATCAGAAAACACTTGATTCAAGGCCTTCCCCTCCTAGTCTGGAGAGTTAACTATCCAGGCAAGTGGGAAGTCTCTATTTTCAGATATTGTTGTTAAGTCAAGCATGAGAAAAATACCTTTTAAATTTCATACATTCTTTTACACAACTTCATATGCAGTCTGCCATGAAAGTTGTCTTTCTGACCTCAAGATAAGACAAGCTACATCAATTTCAATGTTTGGAATATCAACCCAATCATTTATCTTTTAGCAGGCATTTAGCTTTTAATTTGTATTTATGCCACAGAGCAATACTGTTTTTTCCATAAGCCAAATCAGAAGCAATCTACAGGTCACATACTCTTCTAAAAGCACACAAGCTGTTTTGGGATTATGGTGTCAATTTTCCAGTTGATTCAAAGTACCTCAAAGCACTTGTGAATATACTTCTGCAGTATCAAACCACATATCCAGCAGTAGCCCTCTGGATTGTAACAAAGTCACCTTGTAACAAATTATTTCAGTGCTCTTCTCTTCATTTTTTTTTTTTGAACTTTCAACTAAAGTTGAATTGCTTAACAAATAAAATGTTTTGACTTTGAAATCTCAGCTTTCAGTAAAAGTTGAAGTCTCAATTAAATGGAAGTCTAAGATTTCCCAGATCCACCTAAATCCTAGGAGCATGTCACTCAAATATTAAATGAAAACACACAGGATGTAAGACTGTCTTCCTGTTACTGTGACTGTAAATACAGCCATCCAGAAAGACTGGCCAGCTGTTCTGAAAAGGTCTTGATTCCACTTACACTGCCTAAAGATTTGCTGAATGACTCTTACCAGTTATTATTTGAGCAGACAGTACCTAGAAATTTAACTAAAACTTTTCACTGCATTATTTACTATTTGTAAGAACAGCCTTTTAAGTAATTGTTTGTAAGAATCATTAGTATCTATAAAAGTCCAGTATTCTCCAAAGAAAATAGTGGTGGGACACATAGACAAATAATTCAACTGCTTGCTTTGCAAGGACTTTGAAAGGTTATCATCTACCCCTTACTCCAAGAAGCTGGCAACCCCAGGGAGACTCAGTGGTTTTGCTTTCCATACTTTTAAGATGTTGCCACAAAGCCCGATTCCCATTTTCCACAGGATGGTTCAGGCTGGAATGGACCACAGTGGGTCATCTGGTCCAACCTCCCTGCTCAAGCATGGTCATCCTAGAGCACATGGCACAGGATTGCATCCAGATGGATCTGGAATATGTCTAAAGAGGCAGACCACAACCTCTCTGGGCAACCTGTTTCAGCACTTGGTTGCCCACACAGTGAAGTTCTTCCTCATATTCTGATGGAACTTTCTGGGCATCAGTTTACGCCTGTTGCCTCTTGTCCTATTGCTTGGCACTACCAAGAAGAGCCTGGATATATCCTCTTGACACCCTCCCTTCAGACACTTACACACATTTATATAGTCCCCCCTCTGTTGCCGCTTCTCAAGGCTGAACAGGCCTGGCTCTCTGAGCCTTTCCTCCTAAAAGAGGTGCTCCAGTTCCTTGATCAACTTTATATCGCTAAGGAGATCACTCCTACACTACCATCGCTGAAGTCAAAATCACTCTGGTGGGGGTCCCAACCTGCCAAGGGGCTTTCCCGTGGTCTTTAAAATAACCTCTAAAAAGCCGCAACTTCAGGGATCCACACGCTGCTCAAGACCTATCCTTGAAACCGCCCGGGTTTTAAACGCAGTTCTACCCTCGCACAACGGGGGACGCAAAACGAGGGGCTCCGCTCTCCTCAGCAAACCTCCGTGCTCCCAACTTCGCGAGGATGCACAGGGCATGGAGAAAGGCGGAAGAGACGGGGCAGGCTGAGGGGAGGTGACACCGGAGGCGGGAGCGCAGCCGAGCCCCGCCCGCGCCCCTCCCTCCCGGCGCTGGCCTTCGCAGCCGGGGAAGGCCGGGAAGATGTTGGAGACGCTGCGGGAGCGGCTGCTGAGCGTCCAGCAGGACCTCACCGCTGGGTGGGTATCGCCTGCAGCACCGCGGGGCTGGCGGGGGCAGCGGGAGAAGTGCCCGCGTCCCGCAGTCGGGCCGGGCCGGGGGGAGAAAGCAGGTGACCGGGGGCCGGGGGAGGCGTGGACTGGCGCAGGGAGGGAGGAAGAGGAGGAGATTGCGCAGACGGGAGCCGCTGCCAGGGCTGGTCTGTCACCCGGGGTGCCCTCCTGGCCGCGGGGACGGGCTGGAAAGGCGGCTCCAGGGTCCCGTATCCCCCCGTGTTCCCGCCTGGGCTGATGGCGGGCTGGCAAGCCCTGCGGTGCCGCGGGCAGCGCCGGGGAGCGGCGGGAGGAGCCGCGGTGCCCGGGAAGCAGCTGCGGTCAGGGGAAGGAGGGAGAGAGAAGAGAGAGAGGGGGGCAGACAGACCGCTGTTGTGAGAGAAGATGTGAATGGGGTCAATTAACGCCCTTGCATTTTTTATGAAGTAACCGACCTTCAAGGTTTTATGGATCGGAGTAATCCCTTAAAGAGCATTGCTGGGCGCCGCTTGGTGTATGGAGAAACTTGCTTTTCATTGGAAGATGAGTTACTGTAACTTGGGGAAAAGAAGCGCAGGATAAGCAGAAGGAACAGCCCTTCGCTTGCACTAAAAAGTAGAAAGATATTCTTCCTACGTTGCCTCACAAGGTTTATTTGGATAGGCCTCGTGTCGATGCTATTTTTAGTACAAGCAGGTGGCCCAAGTGAGTGTCACTGGAAGTCAGCGAGTGGCCGGAGGACAAGGTCATGCCTGTGCCGCAGAGCTGTTGGCTCATGATGAGCCACAGGGGAGTATCGTGTTGTAATCGATTACTTTTAAAAGCTGTGTGGTCTTTGGCAATGTTAAGGCTGCCTTATAATACCCCTATGGTAAATATTTATATATAATGAGAAATATCTGTGTACCCCAGAAACTTAAAATAAGTCGGGGCTCTTGATTTACTTGTATCATATGATGGTCATATGATGGTCAAGAGAAATTGGTAGAAGAGGCTGCTAATCAAATAGATAAATTGCTTATGTGTTATCTGTCTCATCTTACCAAACGACAACTGAATATTAAACTGTCTTTAAAATACTGACAAAAGCATTGCTTTATTTCTGTCTGTGTTTCTTTTTTGCTTCTCAGAGGAGCTGATAGTACAGTGTAAGGCTCTTTTGAAAAGGGTGTTTTTCACGTGGTGAAAGAGGACAATAGAAAAGTTAACATGCCAGATCTGATGGTCGTTTAACTCTGTGTTTCCATATATTGCTGCAGTGGAGTCAGTATCTTTCCATGTAGTCTCTATTTTGCTTTCTTCCTGGTGTTGCAATATTTTGTTCTGAGAACAGTCCCTGATTTCATAATGTCCATGTTTGTATTTTGGCATCTCCATTAATGTTCTTGTTCCAGTGTCCTGTCTTTAAGTGATATTTTCATCTGTAATACTTTTTTTCTTTTTGCCATTGGGAACCTGTATCTCAGAACCACTGTGGCAGAGGCTGTGGAAGGCATCTTTATTTTTTTTCCTTTAGTGTCCCCATGTAGCCAGAACACAAGTTGACCTGGTTTGCCCTCTCTTCCTTCCTAGACAATGCAACCTCATTTCTTATGTTCTGGATTACTCTGTTCTGCACCCCACCAAAGTAGTAATTGAAGTAATTTTGTGATGTTGAGACTTTAGGTTAAAATTGTCAAATTCTTAAAACCCAAAGTAAGTATTTTTGGTGTCAAGTTGTGGCCAACCTATTAACTACACATAAATGCTTGTGACGTAGAACAGTTGAATTTCTTGAAATTGTGAGGGGCAGGTTTTCCAGGGCTTCTAAGAAAATAATGTCACTTCCCAAGGAATGTGGGAACACGTATGTATGGCTGAAAAAGGTTAAATCTGGGTTGTGTGGTTTAAAGAGAGCAATTTAGAGTTATTAGCCATTTCTGTGGTCTCCTTCCTTGCTTGGTTGTGTCTGCTGTCTATTTCTGTATGTCCTGTGAGCAAGGTATCTAAATTTTGACCCGTTTACCTGTTAGCAAGCTTTTGCAGGAGGAGGAAAAACAAGCAAGATGGATGCAGAGGAGTGCTGCTGTTTCAGGCCTGGCTGCATACTGGGGAACATGGCAGCAGAGAAGGGCAAATTGCACAGCTTCCTTCAACAGTGGGGTTCTTCCTCGGTGTGCTGTGGTTGCTGCTGCTTGGCTTGGCTGTTATAAACAGCTCTCTGAGAGGGAGTGGAGACCTGCCTTAGCATGTCTTTTCTCAGATTGTCAGCCACCTGGTTTGCTGTAGAGCTTTGATGTTGCTTTGAGTTCCTGGAAAATAGTGGTCAAGGTGCGGGCAGTGATTTCACTACCCCCCAGAACAACCTGAATATCTGTATATTAGGTTGTTTCTCAGTCCCTGGGTCACTCAGGATTAGAGATCTCTCTGTCATGTCTGGAGGATGTCTTTGGCTCTCATAGCTCATTTCCATCTTGCTTATGTCTGTGTCATTTATTTCTTCCTGACTTTTCCTGTCCTGGACTGTGACCACAAAGGGCCTAGAGGTTGAGGACAGCCATTACATTGGTGGTCAGGGAATAGCCAGCAGTTTTGGTTCTTGTACTGAGTCAACTTGACTAGCATATATATCCTCTGAAAAAGAGAGGAGCAATTTGGGGGGGAGGGTTGTTTGGTTGGTTTGGAGGGGTTATTTTTGCTTTTGAGGAGCAAGGTGCCAGTCAGTTTGAAATGAACCACGTGTGAAACAAGCCTTGGATATGCTCAGTAGCTGTAGACTGTGGTGATGCTGCTGGAGATTCTGAAAACTGGCAGAAGAAAAGTTGTGCTTTTGCTGGTTTTGTGTTGGCAGACTTATGACAAGTGGGTACGTGTGTATGTGTGACTGTCATGCTTTTCCTTGCCATGAGAGCCTTCTTGTAAATGGAATTCCTCAGGGCTGGATTGGTTATTTCTGTGCAGGTCTTTAATTCGTGTCTGCTAAGGAAAACGTATCAAGAGATGGGTGACTTGTATACACAACTCTCATTAAACTTTTTATACTGACATACCTGATGCAATTCTACAAAAATCTCAAGATTTAGCAACAATGTCAGTGGAAATAAATTCATACGAGGGTCTCTACAAAACTAAGTGAAATTTGATTTATTTGTGATACAAGCTGAAACAAAATTAACTGTAATAGACTGGAATTAACACATTATGGGTTCGATCAATTTGTTCTCTGGTTTTGCTGTTGTAAATGTCTGATGGATTTGTGTTTTGATTTGTAGGTTGAAGACTTTGGGTGACAAATCAAGAGATGCAAAGAAAAGCAGGCAGAGGTACTCCTGAATGTCTTTATATATAGCATTAATATAGGATGCTCTTGTTAAGGAAAAATTTGAAGAGGCTCATATATATGAGCCAATTGCAAGAACATTTGCATATAACTTTGCAAAATACTGTTTTGACAACAGAAAAGCTTAACTAAAACAAATACTTTGCTTAATAGAGCCTTCATTGATAGGCCTAAATAATTTCTAATGACTGTCAATCAGTTTATAAATTACTATTTAAATTAAATGAATATGCAGTGTTATTGTAGTACCTCATAGAAGATTCAGGTTGCAGTACACTGATATATAACATATAATTGTTTACAATCTCTGTGTATCTCATGTCCTAAAACTGTAACTCAGGATTTTTATAGTGTAAAAACAGAAATAGGAGCCTCTTTATTGTAGAAAATACGTGTGTAATGAAATATATCAGTTATCTGTTTCAAAAAGTTTTAAGAGTTTTGCCGGTTCAGATATTTTTCTTCTGTTGTTCTGGGGGTTTTTAGTCCTCTGCATTTTAGTTCTCTGCTCATTTTTTCAACCTGTGTAAGCTACAGGGAAAGACTACTTGATGTCTGTAAATGACATCTGTGAGTTCCTTCTTCAAATCTGCTCAGATATGCTTTAGTGTAAAGCATGTTCTTAGTAAAACACACTATGTAGACACAAATTAGTTTAAAAACAAGCCCAGTGCCAAAAATAAAGCATCTGAAATAAACTGTCTTAAGTTCTGAATCCCGATGTTTTGGATGTAAAATTTTTTTTAACAGAAGACCAGTTGTATGGGAAAGGCATGGAGACTAAATTAGGAATGGGTGGAGGTCTCAATAAAACTATTTTAGGCAACTGCCGTCTTTGTGTGTTTCCAGTCCCTAGTATTTTGGTTCTTTTGGAACGCTGTAATAAATATCCATCACTTTTTGAGAAAAGCACTGGGTGAACCAATTGAATCATCAAAAACAGGGGAATGCTGGCATGGCTTCTGCTTTGCTGATAAAATTCAGGGACAAACATAGTTTAACTTGATTGTAAGGACGGCTGAGGGCATGTGAATAGGAGCCAAGGAGAGGCCAGTAAGGGAGGTGTTGCAATGGGAGTTTGTCACTGACCCTCTGATCAGCGAGAGAATGATGTTTTCTCTAAACAGCTTGGGGAATCCTCTGTATTATTAAACCTCCTTTTTGTGGGGTCCTTTAGCTTCCAGCTGCTGAAAGGACAAGACATCAGTATGCAATCAAGAAGTGTCCTGGAGGGCACCAGGGGTAACTTCTTGATGCCTTTTCATAACCTCTTTGGCATACTGGAATAGCTTTAGGAAAGCCAGAGCTCATCTGGAAGTGACATTTACAAGAGATGTCAAGGACAAGAAGAGCTTCTAGCCCTGCATTGGTAATAAAAGGCTGAAGGAAAACATGGGATTGGTGATGAATGGGGTGAATTACAGCAAATGTAGATGTTGTTGAGTGATTTAATGCCTTTGTGGCTTCAGTGCCTTGTGCTTAGTGAAAGGATTCAAGGAGACTGACCCGTAGTGAGTGAAGACAGATTGAAGATACTCAATCCATAAAAGTCCATAGGACCATATGTGCCAAGAAGTACCTCATGAGAACCAAGAAGTACAAATTTCATGTTTCCCTGGGAAGAAAGTATCCCCTGCAACAATGCAGACCGGGGCTGACAGACTAGCTGGGGAGTAGGTTTACTAAAAAGACTGTGGGGTTCTTGGCAGACAGCAGGCTGAATGTGAGCCAGGGACATGCCTTGCAGCAGGGAAGGCCAAGAACTAATGGGGCTGTACAAACAAGACCCAGACAGTGGGATTGAGGAAGGTGAATGTCCCCTGCATTCACCACACCTTAGACCACAAACTACCCTGTCCAGTTTGGTCCCCAGTTTGAGAAAGGTGTTAATATTCTGGAGCAGTTTAGTGGAGGGCCACCAAAAGGGTTGGAGGAGGAACTCTTTGTATGAGGAAAGGCTGAGATAGGCACTTGCTCAGCCTGGAGAATAGGCGACTTTGGGGAGACGTAGCAGCAGCCTGTCATTACCTGTGAAGTGGTTATTGAGGAAACTGGTGTGTGGTGGAAACGCAAAAGCTGATAGGCATAAGTTGAAACAAGAGATGATCAGACAGGAAAAGATGAGAAGAGCTTCCTGAGGAAGCTGCTTTGATCTCATAGCTGGTCCTGATTTTAAGAGGGGATTGCAATAGAAAATTCCTGAGGTCCCTTTCTGCCTTACTGATTCTGTCACTTTTCCCTTGCCTTAAGGTCAAAAAGGTTTAATTTATGGTAGTTGGGTTGGTTTTTTTTCCATTCAAATTGTTTGGATGATAGTGCAAAACAGACTGTTTGGGTGATCTTCCAAGAGACTAATCTTGGATGACATCAAGATCTTCACATCCTTTGAAATGCTGCATTGTTAATTTTCTATAACTTATTATAAGCTTCTTTATATTTCAAGCTGTTTTAATGAAAGTGTATACATGGAATAGGAGATCATTAGAGCATTAAACTGGCAAAGGTTCTTTAGCTTAGTATTTGGTGTAGAATATATTAAGTGCAATATCTGTATTGAGGGACATGAACTTGTGTAGTAGTCTTTTTTCAGAATATTTTTGTGCCCTGTTCTAAGTTAAAACGACATTCATCCTGTGCCTTTGTTAACTGTACTTAGAAATTATTTCATAAAACTTGTTTTTAATGGACACAGTGAAAACAGAGAAGAATAGGCTATCATAAAACAACAAGGCGAAAAAAGCAATCCTAGCTTTGGAATATTCTTGTAAGATACACTGTGTAATGCATTTAAAACCAAAATTGGCAAAGTGTTTGTGAAAGTAAGAACAGTACGAAACATTTCTGTGCTCAGCATATCTGTGAAGTGTAGATGTGTGTGCACACTTTTTTTTTAACAGCCTTCTATAACAATTTTGTGTCTTTGGAATTTGTTTTATAGAACTGTTCAATGTTTGCCAGAGTTTTCTGCTGGACTGGAATTACTAAGCAGGTATGACCTTCCTTTTCTTTATTAGTGTCTGCTTCCTATATTAGATTAAGGAAAGGAGAAGAAAATCAGTGTTGCTAATATGTTTTTGGATGTTCTGCAGTTAGTAGTATGGGAGTGGTTACCAAATGACAAATGTGTTTAAAGCTTGCCCAATCCTTAAGTGTTGTCATGTTAATGAAACTGAAGTTCTGGAGGAAAAGCCACATTTGAAAGATGACTTTAGTCCATCTTCTAAGGCAGAGGGTTGAAGGAGGCCAACACCAAGCCCCAGTCTGTGGTTTTGTAACTTAGACATATTTGATGTAATTTCCTTCTGTATTTTTTTTTCTTAACTGGAAGGGGTATATGTATGATTACAAACTTGTAATTTTTTTTCATTTTCTTAATGAAATTGAGTTCCAAATAATGTTTAAGGCAGTGTGTTGTCTTATAAGTATTGCTGGATCCATTTAGCTTTTAATGTCAGCTAGCAGGTTAAAAAATGTGAATCACTTTTTCTTTAAAAGACAATATTTCCCACTGCATATTTTTCTTGGCAGAACAGTAAGTACTGGAAAGAATTACACAGCTTTTTAAGCTGTAATTTCTGGTAGTACCTGTAAATATAAGCACAGTGACATCCATTAATTCCTTTGTAAGGAGAGCACAGTAAGAATAGTAATTTATCTTCTCTTCAGATATGAGGATGCTTGGGCTGCCCTTCATAAAGGAGCCAAAGATTGTGCAAAAGCTGGAGAGGTAAGAAAAAATTAACAATGCCATGCTTAAAATATTTTAAAATGTGTAAATAATTTTTAACTAAATTTTTCGTACCAACCTCCAGGGTCAACCTTGGCCCCCAGGTAAGCACCGACACAGCCTTGTTCACTCACACAGTAAACAACAATGTAATGCGAATGTGAAATAATATGATGCAATGTAAACAGTTGCAAAGATGATGTTGCATGTTACTGCCCTAGCTCTTTAAATGCAGTGGGGGCTGGCTGGGAAAGTATAGAATGTATTTGGGGTTGAGGCATGTTAGTAGTTTTTGTATCAGGGCAGGGCTGTTCCACTGACAGTGTTTGCTGCCCATTCCAGCAAGAGTGGATTGCCCACCTGAAAAGATTTGGGAAGTGTTTCTGCTTTCTCCTAATTTCATTCACTATTCCTGCCCTGGCAGCAAAGTGACAAATAGGGTGGTTTATTTGTGGAATGAAGAGAGAGGAAACTCCCAGTAAGTGTTGCCTATGCATTACTCAGCATCGGACTTTCAATTTTGAGCCATGTATAAAGGGCAGACAGTGTAATCTGAGTGGTCATGATGCAGAACAGGAGTAAGGTGTGGGGTTCTCTGTCCTGGCTGAAACCTTCACTTTGGCTGGGTGCAGCCTTCCTGGATCTTCAGTTTACCTAGGAGACTTCTTTGTATCTTTTTCAATGGATAAATAACTCACTCTGTATTTATGGTACGAAAGAAAGTCTCTTATGTTCTTCTTTCTCTTGCCTAATGATATGGCCCTGCTTTTCCCTGCATTCTAGTGAAAACCTTCAGGCATTGGAGATGGAGTTCTCCTTGCCAGTTTGGCATGTTTTACTGCTCATAACGATTTTTTTTTTTTTTTAAATAATCTCTTAAATGGTATGATCACAATTTCATAATACTTGCTATAAGTTGCTTTAAAAACTGTCGTTCTGAAAGCAGGGAGAGGTTTCATATATATGAAATATAATTCATGTATATTCATATATATATCATATAACCTTAATCTCACATATTATGGCTGCTCGTGAAATTGAAAACTAAAAACTTCCAAAAAGACCGAAATTTTCCATGAAATTCAGATCTTTTAGGCGCAATCCAGTATATATTGCTTATGGAGTTTTGTTTGTTACTTCTTTTATAAAAGTGGAAAATAAAAACTGTATAAGCACAGAAGATTGACTGTCCTGTAGAAGACCTAAAGGTCTACTTGTCCAGTATCCTATTTCTTTTGACTTGTGCTGTCTTATTTATAAACGTTGAATAGAGAAAGTGAAAATTTCAAGCTTTAATTGCAGCCTACAGTCTTACCCTGTTAAATGGTTAACTACCAGTTAACTACTAGTTAGATGTTAGAACTAGAAGTTAGATGTTAACTACCAGTTCCATGTACAAAATTGTCCTTTTAGATAATTGTCATTTCAACTGCATGCAGTTATCTCAGGGCTGAAATGTTTGTGGTGTTTGTCCCCATCTCATGATGGCTTGTTTTGGGTTTTTTGTTTGCTTTAGTATTTAACTGATATACATACCATATCCCAGTCTCAAAAATAGATGTGGCTTTATTTAAAAAAGATTGTTTGGTCTACTGAAGTGTTCCATTTCTCACTGGGCTTTAGAATAAGTTTTCAAAACTTGTCTGGTGAAACAGGATATTTTTTAACAGGGATGGGCAGCTGGGGGAATTTGCAAAAGATAGAAGTTCTTCTTTTAAAAGAACAGATCTAAAATGAGTAGAATTGTAAATTGGGAAGCTTCTTTGCTCCTTGCTCAGACTTTTTCACTTTCTGCAAATAAAAACTATAAAAATTGAGGAATTCAGAATGCAGATACAGCCACAGACTGTAGTTGTGTGCAAGAGGAAGAATGGGTAATGGAATTAAGAGCAGGGAAACAATAATTGAATCATCTCAATTATATCTAAAAGAAACATTTGTTACCTAAGGTCTCTTGATTCTGGTGTTTTTCATAGAATCTGATCTATGTAAGCAAAACTTTTAAGCAGTGTATCCTTTCTCATTGTCTTATTATATAATAAAAGTTAGGAAGAATGAAACAACAAAAATAGAAATGTGTTCATAAACATTCGACACTACTGCAGTTTATCACAAGTGGAGAAGAGCAGTACTGTTATAAAGGAAACACTTTTTAAAGTCATTCCTTCTAGTTAATTTTCTAGATTGTTTTGCATGTGCAGTGTTTTCAGTTTTGTTCTTAAGGTTAGATGGGTATGACTGGCAACATTAAACTATTGATCTAAATACGCCTAAAATCGTGGCACTGTGATGTTGTTATTGTGCACCAGTGCCACACTGCTACTAAAATTTCAGGTACATCTTGCTTAGAGTTAAAAACATCCATAAAGTACTTCCTGCACTGATTAGTATATTGAGAAATAGCTTTTTGTCATATTTTTGTTCAATGCATTTTGATACAGATATTCATACTACAGGGGATTTCTTTGACCTTATTATGTATTTACTTGAGAAGTACACAAGTGGTGGTGCTGTAGGGGGGTTGCTGTGCCGACTTTGTGCTTCCAAATGCATTAATTATAAAAATTAGTCAAGATACTCATAAATAGGTACATCCGTTTGCAATTAAAAGCCTGTTTGTTGCAGCTGGTCGATAGTGAAGTTGTGATGCTTTCTGCACATTGGGAGAAGAAAAGGAACAGTCTGGTGGAACTACAGGATCAGCTTCAGCAAATACCGGCGTTTTTAGCAGATCTGGAATGCCTCACGGCAAGCTTAGGTAAGTTCTTATAGACATAACAAGCTTTCAGGTCAGTACAGAGGATTAGACTGAAGTTCAGCTGTTGTGAATGTTGTGATTTTAAAATTTTAATTTTGCTTTCCAAATATATTCTTTCTATTGTAAAACAGTAGTTCTTGAACAAAATGGTTTTTAAAAAAGATCAACAAGTAGCAGTGGTTGTTCTCCCAGCAGTTAAAATTTTGTGTGTGTTGTTATTTGAAAAAAAAAAAATTGTGATAAATGTTTGAATAGTGGAAAAATGCTATTCTTGAAGTCTTATTAAATTTGTTAACATTTTTCATAATGTGAACACTCATGTATATAGCTGCTTCTTTTGGAGTGTATGTAATTTTATATAATAATGTTTTAACTCATCATTTGGGGTGGGGTGGGGGTGAAAATTTACCTGGCTAGGAACAGTCTAGGCAGAAACCTTTGGTTTTGAGTAATTGTTGGTTCCAAAGGTATCTTCCATAGTTTGAACTAATGTACAGAATTAATATATTCTGAAGTAATACCCAGCTTTTCTGTAGGTGAATATTAATGCTGCCTGTTAAGATTAGCAAACACCTCGTATTTGTTAGGTGGATTGCAATTTTTATAACTTTACCAAATGTGAACCTGCTCATTTAATTTAAAAGATGAAAAGATGAGTGCTTTGGTGGAATAACTCTGGAGCCTTTCATACAAAACTGTTGATCCACTGTTGAAAATTAAATTAGAAAAAAATGCTGGGGACTCTTAGTCTCTGAAAATCTCTGCTATTGCTCAGCCTTGAAATGGGCATGCAGCATTTGACAAGCAGCAAGCCTGTCTGTCCACAGTATGTCTCTTGATGCTTCCACAAAAATCTATACAAGGTGCATCAAATTAAAGCTTCCAAAAACTGCTGTCAGCAGATGGATTTTAGGTAGCTAAGTTCCCCAGGGACTGTGCCTGCACTCCTGTTTCTTCCAGCAGCTAGGAAGCATGCAGAAGTTCCTCCTGTAATTGCAGTTTTGGTTTTTTTGTGGGGTGGGCTGGATTTATGTGCTGATGTAGTGAGAAGAAAAGGAGGGTTCTTTTCTGTCTTCAAAGTCTAATTTCTCATTCTGCTATGGTCAGTGGACATGCACAAATCAGCTTTTGTTCCTAGGTAGGCTGGTAATAACTTTGGTATTTACTTCTGAACCAAAGAATGTTATTCCAGTTTTTATACAATTTTCTTATACCATCTTGTTTAATAAGGCTTTATCATCTGTGCTAACCATTTAATATTGACTTCTTGCAAAAAAAATATTTTCTAAGGAAATAAAAAGTTCAAATAATGATTTATTAAAATACTGGTTTTAATATCATTGTGCAGTCCACTGGTAGCCCAAAGATAAACAATGTAATAGAAAGCTAATGGAATTGCCTTTATAGTTCATAACTGCAACTGCTGTAGCTCCTGATGTATTGGGGCTACCTTCTGATTCCTAATACAGTTTTATGAACCAGAATTAATCTCACTCCGACTGTAGAATTTCTTGGGGAGGTATGTCTCTAGAATATTTTTGATACTGCAAAAGTAGGATTTAAGGAAGCATTCAGCAGCCTGCTCAATGAATTTAGAAGTATACTGCTAAAGTTGTGCGATTTGAAGCAAATCTTCTAGCTTTACCTGTTGTGTCAGATTTCAAGTAATTTATCTAGAGTTTCTTATTAGTTCCTCCTAGCAACTGTGGGGTCTTTTGAACTGTTTTGGGTTTTATTTTTTCTTCTAATAATTTTTATGGAGTCTATTTATAGAGATAGGTATAATTTATACCAAATTCAACATCTAACCTTCTGGAGGTGATTTAACAAAAATTTACTGCAATATTCCGCTCACTGTTTTTAGTTTTTGTAACTCTTAGCTAACTGCTTCATATAAATATAAACTGTATTCAGTTTTCCAAGAGATGACTATTACTCTGACTGTAAATTTTCATTATGAGTGAAACATTCTGTAAAAAAAAGAAAAATGAAAATAGAATCGCAAAGTGCTGGATTATGCATCCAAGATGTAATTTGGCTAACCTTCATCATTTCAACAAAATAATAGTTCTGTCTTGTGACATGATATGCTTCTAATAAATGTATTAATGCTTTCATTTTTTGAAAGTAGATAGGGGACCCTGACTGCTTTCGGTAAAAGAAATTTCAGATAATGGAAATGAACCTTTTTAGTGGCCTACTTAAAATTGGTATGACTCATGTACAGATTCTTCAGCTTTGGCTATGTATTACAAGACACATTTTCATTACCAATTTTATAAAGTTCTTTAGCTTAGGTATTCACATTGTCTGTCATCCCTCACTCGAAGTAAAAAGTCTGTGTCTTCATTTGATAAATTTATTGTATTGTGCAATGTCTTGTAGCTGCTATTGAGAACTTTGAAGAAAAAATTACTCGAATGCAAAAGTGAAAATGATGGTTACTGCCCTTTCAAAGTGCAAAATTGGAATCATCACTTAAGCCAGTTTTTATTTGAAATGTTGTAGAAAATATCTGATTGCTGATATCTGACATACTTATCTTAGTATGAAATATGTTTCATGTTTGAGCAGTGGCATTTTGCTCAAACATCTGTTTTGATTTCAGCAAATCAATACACACAAAGATTGATCCAAATCCAGTTTTTCTCCCTTTTTTTTTTTTTTTTTTTTTTTTTTTAAAAAGATCAAATGTTAAGCATTAACTTGATACTGGTTTCAGAAAGACTGGTCTTGTGCATAGGTGACAGACCCAACATAGGTTGAAAATATTTTACTGGTGGGACTGGGAGGAAAATAAGGCTGGGGATGTAGTCACAGTGATAAAAGTCTTTGCCTCTTAGACTTTAGGGCTTTTTATTGAAGTATGGGCTAGATGGGTGTGAAAATCCATTGGGGACACAGAACCTTGTGCACTGCTTAGGCAAAGTATCCTTGTTTATGTCGTGAGCAGAAGGCCAGTCTTTTTTTTTTGTTATGTTTTCAGCTTGTGTATCAAGTATGAAAGTTGCCTTTTTCTAGCTTTGCAAAATTCAGTCTAATTTTTCAGAATTTGCATTTCTCTTGTACTGAGAAAATCAGGGAAAATATTGGGAAGATTTACGTAAAACCAGGGAATTTAATATAGTGTAAAGATAGCTATGTTCAACAGGGAATTTTTCTCTGTAGGCTTCAGGGCACAACACCTTAGCAGAGAGGATTGTTATATTAGGTAGAGATATATCTGTATAAAAGGCATGCAATTTGGTGCTGTAAACTTGGGAGTGTCTGAGGATTGAATACACAAGGAAAAGGATCCTAGTATGCTTGCTATGTAGTTTCAACAAAGAATCTGCTTTAACTTCATGTAAATGGTGTAATACTAGCTGGGTTTAAGATCTTTTCTATAAAAATTGAGCACTAGTAGAACTGTAATTATATAAAGTTTTTTCTTTTGTTGCAGCTGAATTGAACTCTTCCTGTTCATATATGTCTTCCACTGCTCATTTTAAGCGTTTAGTAATCTCTGCCCCTGTGTGGCCTAGAGGTAGAGGGAACATCTTTGATGTAATTGCTTCCATCCTTTCTGGTTTTTGCCTTTTAGTCAGAAAATAAATGAGCTTTGTAGAAGTGTCTTTAATACTCCTGCATGGTTTCTGTTGTTTGAGTGGCAGGGACAGTGCAGGAAAGCTGCATCTAAAGTTAGTGGAAACCTATTTTCTGACATACAGCTGTTATTCAGCTATTCTAACGAATTTTATACTCATACAGAACTACAGATAATATATGTTTCAGTTAGAAAAATTACATGGTGAATTTAAATTAGGTGCACTTTAGAAAGAAAGTATTTTCAGGTAAAAAAAATTGTGGTTGTTGCGTTCTAGGTAAATACTTTAATACCTGATAGCTGGTAAACTAAGAAAAGCAGTGTATGCTGGTGGAAGATAATTCAATGTAATATCATCTGACCAAACTTCAAATATACTTTAGAAGAATTAAAACTAAGAATTAAAGCTTCAAATAATGTTGTTATACATGTGGTAATGTAAGAAATACAGGCTAAACTGCTAAAATTGGAGTGATGTGACCTAAAGAACAAGTTATTTTTTTCACCTATCTAATAAAAAATTATTATGTCAACCCAGTGTGGCATATTGCTATGCATGAGAATTCTTAATCTAAATATATTTTCTAAATCCAGAAAAGACTTAGAGGAGGTGGTTTTTTTTACAGCCTAAGTTGCAAATTGATTAAATTTGTAGTTTTGTTTGGCACTGCCTTTGTATGCACAATCCATATATTCTCTTTTGAGTAAGAGAGATGTTAATTCGCAGCTGTAGCTGGTGCTACTGCAGTGGAGCTTGTCTTCATCTTTTATTGTGAAGAGCAACTTTTCTTTCACTTCAGAAAGGAAAAAAAACTTCTGAAACCTGGGTTGCAGTAAAGCAGGATTGTTGCCTCCTGGAGAAATCTTTAGTGTCCATTCCTGTTCTTCAGGAGCACAGTGTTTTCTGCAATTCCCACTAGAGGCTGCTCAAATGCTAGCGCTAGGAATCAGTTGCTCTCTAGAATTCACTTTTCTTCATTCTCTTTATTTTCTTGTCCTTTGTTGTTGTCTTTTAATATTATTTCAATAGCAAATACAGCAGAGTAGGTGATGGGGTTTTTTTAAGTGGAAAAATCAGTGGTTGATAGGTACCTTACTAAATTACCTTCAGCCCTGCTGTGTTTGAGAATTTTGCAGATTAATAAGGGAGCAATAATTCTGAAAAGTAAATTAGCACAATACAGGTATTTGGATTTTAATGCATTCAGAGAAGTCCATGTCTTAACAAAAAGGGCCTGCCAATCGTAATTGTAATCATGGTATTACACTTTTTATACATCTAGATTTTGTGAGAGAAAATTGAATATGTGGTAAACAATGAATGTTCCACATCACAATATGTAGAACTGAAAACATTTTTTTCCCTCAGACTTGTTTCTGCATTAATTGTCAACTGCCTTTTTTTTTTTTTTTTTTTTTTTTTTTTTTTTTTTTTGCCGATCCCTTCCCTATCCCCTCAGTGATCTGGATACAGATAAATTTAGGGAAATATTTGCTGATTATATGATCCATGTTTCCCTTTCTTACTGTTGTGGATCTTACTTATTAGGGACTGAAAATATTGTGTTAAGTGAAGCTGAACATATGAATATGCATCTTAGGATATTTGCTTATGAAGTATTAACTTTTGGTTTTTTATGGGAACTACAGGGATGACTATTTATAATGGAGCAATGGTTAAGGAAGTTGAAATTATATATAGTTCAAGATAGGCTTCAAGTAGAATGGCCAAGCCAGAATGGAAGATTTGACTGATGCCTTCAGCTTACTGTTTCCTTCTTTTGAGCATTCAAAACACATTAACTTTGGCTGCTATTTGTTTGTAAAAATGTGAATTATTCCTACTCCTGCAATTTAACTTCCCTCTGGTATAGGAGAAGTCCTGGCAAAAAGATTAGTAATAGTCCTGTAATTCACACAGTTCCATTCCAAAATGAATGGCCAGTTAGGGTTTGGGAAAACAGTTTTTCTTCTGTGGAATCCTGAGGAGAGATGTGAAATTTAGCATTAATCACTGTCAGGGAGAGTGATCCTTTGATACAAGATTCACATGGCTTAATTCAGATGAGGAGGGTCCCTAGGAATTGTCTAGTCCCAATTTCTACTCAAAGCAATGTGAGCAATGAGATGAGATCAGTTTTCTCAGGACTTGTCATAGACAAGATCTATTTGAAGTTGAGACTGAGCAATTATGTTCAAAGATGAGATTAAGAGATGTGTATGTAAAATAGGTAGATTTAATTGTAAAATTTGCATGTGTATGTAAAATAGGTAAATCTCTATATTTAGCTATCAGTAAAGGGTCTGTCTTCAGAGACATAAATATATATTCTTTTATATTACCATGACATCATGTGAAAGTTGAAATTGTCGCCGTGTGTTTTAGTTTCGCTTTATTTGAATAAATGAAGATTTGACCTGGCTTTGGTCAGCACAGCTTTATTCCTTGGATTGGTACCATGTAGGGAGGCATAAACTGACAGTCTACTCAGAAGAGAAAAGTATGAGTCCTGAATGCTTCTTTTCCTCAAATATAGACCACAAGCCTGTGAGATGCTGGGGCCACTAGAGTGGTTCAGCATCTTACTACAAGGGAACCTCAGATAGATCTCCCTTTAATGTGGCTCTGCTGCCACTCTGTGGGATTTGCCTGAGATTGGTTTACCTTTTGGAGTCATTTATGTGTGTAATTATCACCATGTTAAAGATCTACCTTTACGAAATCCTGTTTCTGTTCAGGTGAGTTGTCCGTCTATTGATGCAATTTGATATTCATAAAAGTCTTTCTTGTAGCCCAGCTAGAGGCAAACTTTGAGGAAATGGAGAATCATCTATTGTGTCTTGAGGAACTTTGTGAGCAGTGTGAATTGGAAAGATACAAATGTATGCAGACATTACAGCTGGAAAACTACAAGAAAACAAAAAGGTAAATAAAACAATTGTTATAAATCAGCATATAATATAAACCTTTTGTAATTAACACCCCCCCTATATAATATAATCCTTTTCATTTTCATCTTCTAAAGAAACAATAGTCTTTGACAGGACATTTCGGATTTGTAGTAGATTCATTGAATGTCTTAGTGATGAACAATGAGTATGTGTGTTTGGAAAATTATCACTACATTGCTGTTAAGATGAAGTCATGTTTATTATTCTCTGCAAAGAAGTGGAATAAGGGTTGTTGTTAATAAGCACAGATAAATTAATAAGCACAGATAAATTGTTGTTTCTTTTAATCTCTTACCCTGGTTTTTGGATTTTTTTTTTTTTTTTTTTTCCCCTCATGTACCTGACAGGTTAGGAACTGAATTTTCCTCTGTCTTCCTTTCAGTTCTATTGTATCCTATTCTATCCTATCCTATCGTATAAGTACCTTTCACTCTGTATGAATAGTATTAATCTCCTGCCATTCTCTTACTTGTAAAAGCAGGGCATTCATTCTTGGAATCAAAATTCAACTTACAGCAGTATGTGTGAACATTCAGAACTTTCAACTCATGAGCTTCAGGTTTGCCTAAAAGATAAAGTAGCAAGAGAAAAATATTAAGATCCTAAATAATTTAAACTGTTGACTTTCTTGATTGTTGCTACCAGTGCTAAAAATAACCTAATATAAGGAGATAAGAAAAGCAGCATTATATTCATTATATAAATTAGGAAATGAGGAGCTAAATTGAAGCAGTTTGTCAAAGACAGTGTCTGACAGCCTGTTAGGGAGGGGTGGGTAGATATGGATGTGGATAATCAGGTTACTTGATCTGTCCAGGCAGGAGTCCTCCTGTTAGCTGGGGGAAACACCCTGGCACACTCCTTGCCTCCTTGATTGTGGAAGCAAGTTTGATGAATGTTGGTAAGGTCAGAACAACTGGTTTGTCTCACAGTTCTGATGAAGATGTCGTGATCAAGGGCAGGACTGTGCCAGACAGAACTGGCCACATTTTTCTTAGTTTATCTGTGTTCTTTTTCTTCTGACTCTCCTTGCCATTCTTGTAGCTCTTCTATTTTTATGGATTTTTAAATCCCAGTCTCTTCCCAAAAGACCTATTCACCCATGACTACTTTTTCCCTATTGGCCCTCATTTATTATCTAGGGCATCTTAGCCTTCTACAGTGTTACAGATGCAGTTACTGAAGGAGTGCTGCTGTTGCAGGTTCTACCTCCCAAAAGGTCTCCAATACCTTAAAGCTCCCCCTTCAGTTTTCTGTGAAATTTGGCTATTTCTCACCTAACTCCGCTTCAAACACCTGTAAGCTCCAGTCATCCCTCACGGTGCTATCTGTGGCTTTTGTCAGTATCTTATTAAGTTATCTATCACATCTGTCAATTCCTCATGTCATGTCCCTTTAGTTTTTCACATTTTGTTCAGTTGTCTTAACCGCAGGCCAGGGCCTCAGCAATGGTCTGTAATTTTCCTGCAGCCTGGATTTTGTCTTTCCCAGGTCAGGACAATTCCGTATTCTCTCTCTAGGAAGTGTCAACAGCAGACAGTATGGCTGAATATTCACTTGTTCAGACCTTGTTTAGATTATTTGAGTAATGTAAATATTTAAGAGTAATAATTTCAAAATTCTAAGTATGTGTTATTTAACCAAATAACACATTTAAAATGTGTATAGAGCAATGGATTTCATCCCATATAATAATCTTTCTACAGTTTTCTGAGTTGTTTTTGTTCTCTCTGCCATCCTTGCTCCCTTTCCCCTAGCCTCTGCTTTTAACAGCAAAATAAAGTGTTAAACCATTGCCTGCTTTGCTTAGCAGCATCTAATCAGTTTTATAAATAGAATGCTAAGCAAGCTACTTAGTGTAATTGTAAGCTGATTACATTTGGTCAGACCTAGACAAAACAGGAAAAATACAGGTAATTTCTAGTTGATCATTACTACTGTATTTATTTAGGTAAGAAATTAACTGCTAGCTCATTACAGGAAGGACACTTGCCACTGTAGGTACTTGAAGAACGAGCAGCCGGTTAACTTGACGTGAGTGGGATTTGTGGTGTATGTTTGGAACTCATGTCCTGTCTTCCTCTCTTTGGTGCTTGGGGTTTTTACTGCGATACCAGCTGAAAGAATCAAGGAGGGAGGGCTCAGAAGCCTATTCTCTCTCTTTAGCGCAAAATTTATTCTCAGGGAGTGAGTGGTTTTGTGTTTGGGAAAAAAAAAAAAGTATTTCTTGTATTTTGACAATATAGGGATGAAAATGGAGATGAATATGAACTCTAGAAACTCTGGTTATTTTAAGCATGTAACAAAACGTAATTTTGTTATAAATTACTGTAGAGCTTAGGCTAGAAGCTCGTGTATTTCAAATCTTTTGAAAAAATCCAATATGAAAGATTTAGAAGAAGGTACTTTAGGTCAACATTAAACCTATGAAACGCAGCTTATGGTAACTATGGGAACTTATTTTAAGAAACAGGTCTCCCTGTTAAATAGAACAACTTTATTTCGGTTCAAACAGATCAATTTTTTTCCTTTTTGTCATTGTGTTCAGTACTTATTTCAAAGTAGATTGATCAATCCAGGATCTTTACCAAGTTGTTTAAAAACCTGGTATTTGGGGAGATTGCTTTTTTTCTGTGAGTTTATCTGTGGAATTTTAATATTCTCTTTTTTGTGTTTAAATCCATTGATCAGGGTACCAGTACTGTTGTATGAAGTCTAGATTCTAGATTTTGTCTAGTTAGTCTCTCTGCAATTGTTTGGCTGTATGTTAGCATTAAACCACGTCATTTTGTTTCCTGCCTTTTCTGAATCAAGCACAGTTCTTCTTCCCTTTCCTTCATTCTCCTACTGAGGATGTTCTGATTGCAGGAAACTTTCTGTATCTCTTTAGTCTCATGTGGCAATTCTTGCTTTCTGAAGTGCACAGCGTCCTTTAGGAAGCACTGTCAGGAACTCACTTTTGTGTCATCTTTTTATGTGCCCTGAATGACACCCTTGTGGTGTAAGATCAAATGTTTCTGACCTGAAGCTGCACTTCCTATGAAGCTCTTGGTACTATTTGTATCCATTTCAGAGAGATCACCACATTTTGAAAAATAGAAACTCCTGATTATTTTGTCAATTAAAAGGAGCTGCCCAACTGTCGCATTTTGTAGGAATACATTGGGAATAGCAGAGTCCTTGTCACTGGAAATCAGTGAATAGATTTTACTGTGCGTTGACTTAAAACGTAATTGTCTGAATGTTAATTTTTTTATGATGTCTTATTTAAGAACCCTCTCTGTTTTTCAGTATTTGTCAGCTTTGAGAACAGATATAGAAGGACAATAAATGTTAAAACTGAAATGCAGAGTCTGAAGTATACCCTGATGCTAGAGTATGTGATGACTATTTAGTAATACTCCAAACCTTGGTGGGACTATTGTGTTTCCTTTTTGATAAGATTTAAACAAATGCTTTACTTGAAGAGAAAATAAGTTCTTAAAATATGTTTTTATTCCTAATTTTTATATTTTAGAAGTTTATTTGTGGTCAAATAATGTGTAACCCCATGCTTTCATAATTAGTGCAGTAAGTGAGGAGTTGGACAGATTGTCATAGCTCTTGTTGGATGCATTGCCATGCCGTGATGGTGCTTTAGTGCTTCTGGGGGAGAAGAATGATTTACTTTCTCATTCAGAATGGTATAAAATTTATGGCAACTGCATTGTTTAGATTAGAGATGTGTGTGAGAAAATGTTGTTTTCTTCTGTAGACTTTATCCCTCTTTTTAATTGCTTTGGGAACAAAAGGAGCAGTAAGGGTTGTTGGATGTAGGTACGGTGGCTTATCTTAGGCCTGACCAACACAAACATGTGAAAAGTAAATACAAAAAAACCTTCCATATCTGTAGTTCTCATTGAGATCCCATAGCATTCCTCAAGTGATAGGCTAGAACAGTACTCTGTACTGTCCAGCATCCTCAGTGATGCTTCCCTCCCACCTGGCAGTGATACATTTAAATTTTACCTTCATAACCCTTTCAAGCGTTACATGTAATTTATAAAATTAACTTTTTATATGTAAAAAGTGTATAGGCACCTTTGTTGCCAATGTTTCTAACAAGTATGTTTTTCCTTCTAACATTAAGTGTACTGTGAATTATTTCTGAGACCTCAGCTACGTGTTTCATAATTCTCATCAAAATTTTCATCAGTGTAAATTTTCATGCCATACTCTTTTTGATCAGTCTCCTAGTGGTATAGATTTGGTGCTGCTATACCTCTGTGTAACAGCGTACCTAAGTAAACATTTCTGCAAGATTGGATGCAGAACTTTTATTATCTTCAGGGCAGTTTTCATGGTAAATGGGCAGTGGATGACTGGCTTTGAATTTTCATTAGGCACTATATAAGTTTCTTTACTCACATTGCAAAGATGTTTTCTGTCCTGTTTCCTGAGTTTGCATACAGCACAATCAGCAGCAAGTGTTTTCATGGTGATAACTGGCTGGAATTAATTTTATGGCCATTAGTAGTTGCACTTCTTTGGGTGGACACATGGAAAGAGAATTCTTAGTGATCCTGAAGAGATATGCACAAACTTTGGAAGAGTTTCGTGGATAATTTTACTTCCTTTCTTTTTTTTTTTTAGTTTGAAGGCTCTGAACTTTCTTTTGTTTGCAACAACTCTTGCATTACAGTATTCTGCATACACCAAACTCACAGGAGTATGCTGCTTCATTATTAGTGAATTTTACTCCCATCAGTGCTCCCAGTATTTGGAAACATCGGACAACACTGAACGCACAGCAGATTTGAAGATTGCAGGGGTTTTGGCAGTTTTTTCTCTTATTTGCAAGGTGTGAATGTGTGGTATAATTTATGTCACTTTTAAGTTGATTTAATTTTGCCCTTTCTCTGGTGATCTTCTCTTGATAGAGACAATGACATTGTTACAAAGAGATTTGATGCTTACTTTCTCCTTATAGTCTTGTTTTCTTTTGAATAGGCAAATAAAAGATTTTTTTGTTTTTGCTTTTGTAACCTGTGATAAAAGACTGAATGTTTGTATTGGATGCTCTGTATCCTACAGCACCTTTTAATAATGTTATCTAGAAAATGTTAAAACATTATGTCAATCCTGCATAATTTATCTCTTCCTTTATGTGGTGCTTGTTAGTGGGCATAATCTGCAAATCCTTTCAAGCTGTTAATACCAGGCATTCTTTGTCCAGACTTACTGTACCAATAATAGGAGCAGATGGTTTAGGACTGCCTTAATCATCATTTTGTACCCTGCCTCACCTCAAAAATGCATTATTTATATGTGTAATTAATTCATCGTGGCTAGTGGCAGAAGAGCAGGGCTTACGTGCTTGTCATTACCACACTGAAATTCATTCTCTGTGCTGTGCCTCCTGATAAATTCTGTGTTTCTTTGCTATGAATTATTTCCTGAGATCTTTAATAATTCCTTTCCACTTAGATTGAAAACTAGTTTGTTTAAAAATTATTTAAAAAACTGTATTAAATGCATTCAATGACTATGCTTCTGTAAGGGAGATTTTACATTGCTATGTCCAAGGGATGTGTTGAGGATGCCTGAAGAGATACAGATTGTAACTTCTGTCTGGCACAATTGCATTCATGCTGCATGGAACCACATTTAGTATTGTAGGTGGAGATTGCACATGGGGTCGCAAGCTCTTTTTACTTATTTGTTTCTGTGGACTAGTGTGGTGCATATATCACTTACTGAATAAAACTTGGCCAGGTTTTGAATACTCTAATTTTTCTTCTTTTTAATGCTTATGGAGAAATTGATAGCCAAGTTAAAAGAAGGTCTGCAGTATCTTACATTGCTGTTTACCAAAAACAGGTTTGCAGGAACTCCTTTTCTTTCTAGGAAAGATTGGTGGAGTTGATGGTGGAGGTGTCCTTTAATGGTGGAATTGTCTGTACAGTCTCTTAAACTTCAGCTTCTCAAATTTCTTTGTAGCTTCTCAAACTTCTTTGTAGCTTGTAGTTGTTTATGACTTCTCTTAATTTTCTGTTCTCAAATTTCAACTTTAAACTTTGGTTCCTAAAATTTTGGTTGTATGGTGAAAACAAACTGTGTTGATACAAGTATGTTTTAGTGGTCCAATGACATTGCATACTAAGATAAAAGTTGGAAAAAAAAAGAAATTAAAAAACTGTCCATTTTTGGATCACAATTGAATGAAAGCAAAAGCGTAAAACTATGTCCTGTGCAAAATCTTACATCTGAAGGCATAAGCTTTTAGAGGGAGCTAAGCATTTATTCCACATTTCAGAATCCAGTTCAGGATGGTTCCAGTGGTAAATGGCCTGTGTCAGTCTCTTAGCAGAGGACAAAACTTGGTTTTAATAGTTTCACTTCTACCATTCTCTAACAGTTTTAATGCCATTTCCCTTATTTTTACTATCCTTTTGAAAGAAAATGCCTGGAAGATGACTCCCAGTGTTCTTAATCAAGATAAGTATTTGTTTCATTTTTTTGAAACATCTAAAGAGAAATGCTTTCACTGTACCCTGAAACTGCTGAGTATATTAGGGTAGTATTTGGTTTTAGTTGTATTTATTAACTTGATTGCCAGTTAATGTAGTTTCTGTTACAAAAATTTGCTGGGATCTGTTCCATATTCTGGACTGAAGTTAATGTAGAAGTTTTGCTGGAAAACAGACTTCATGAGTATCTGCATGAGTATGGAAGCAAAAAAACTCCATTGCAGTATTATTTTAATGCCCTAGTTCTCTGCTCTTCTCTTTGACTGGATAAAATGTCACTTTTGATGGTGAAGAATCCTGATCTGTCTTCAGTGTTTGTTCAGGTGAATCGAAACCCTTGCCTGCTGCTCAATTCTGACAGTAGTTTAGTAATAGTGTTAGTTTTACTGATTTTTCAATACTTAAGGGCTTTTCATTACTTCAGCCTCAAATGTATTTCAAAGTAGTAGTTGGCCTAAGTATCTGAAAGGGGTGCTCAACTAATCTCAGGGATGGGGGAAACAGTTTTGCGTCAGGATTGAAAAAAGTGCTAATCCTAAATATATATTAAAAAAAGTACTTGAATTATTTGTGTGCACCATGCAAGTGACGTAGGTTTTGAGTTGTCAGGTTTCTGGCTTTTACATCTAATGACATCCAGAGGAAAGATGCCATGGCTTTTTAGCTTACTAAAGCTTGAGTCAGGCTGTGGAAGGATTTTCTTCTTTAATATATAATTTAGAAAACCTAATTGTACCAGACATAGAAGATGAAATGCAGCATTTCTCAGGTTTTGTGTTGGATCTTGTTAGGTACCATAACTATTTTTAGATTCATTTGCTCATCAGCATCTATATTTTCTTTAAATGTATTTTTTGTAAATAGTATTTAAACTCAACATTTATTAACACATATTGTTGCAAAATTTTTCAAATTTAGTCTTCAATTTTTACCAGTAGTATGCTGTCTTGAGATTGTCTTTTGTTTAAATATAAGTCTAGTAGTTGGAATTTGGCTGTTACTTTTAGAGCTAGTGTTACAGAATTGTTCCTGACATTTATTTATGACTTTGTTGCTTTCTTGTCTGCCTGTTCTTTCCTTGAAGATAAAATATGAAACTGTCAATTCTGACTGCTGGCATCTTTGTTGAGAATGTGGTGTTTCTGTAGTCTTCTAGGTTTTAATTGGATTCCTTGATGTTTAGTTACACTTAGGAAATTGATCTTAGTGTTGCAGCCCTTTGCAAGATACAGTAGAACCTGAGATCTTTTTCTTACTGTTGCTGAACAAATTAAATTCCTTTTGATCTCAGTAACTTAAAGCAGGATGGGTTTGCCTCTTTTTTCTCCCATAGTCTTCTTTCTGGATTTGTTTTTGTTTGTCAGTGATACCAGTACAATCCTCCTTGTGTCCATCTCATCTGCTCAGTGACTAAAGCAGGATTAATCCAACAATGTAATGAAAAGCCTGAGGGGAATGGGAAGGTCCTTGGGAATTTGTATCTGCCTTCTAACTAGATTGTGACTCTAACTGATTATGTCAGTTACTCTGTGGGACAAACGCTGAATCTCAACTTTTCTGTAAATGGCAAAGTTGAGACCATTGACAGGATCATCATTAGACCATTCCAGGTAACTTAAAAACTGCGAACTGAGTTTGACGAATATAGAATTTCACAGAGTAATTAAGTCCCCGCCCCATCTATTTTATAAAAACAAGCAACTGGAAAGGCAGGGATTAGCATTATTGCCTACATGTGTGGCCAGATAGTTTTCATGGACATACCTTCAGTGATGGTGGAGCCTGTACAGCCTCTTGCCTCTCAGGAAAGAAGCTGGGATTCATAAATTGCTCTCCATACAGAAAAAGATTACTTTTGAAGTGTCTCCGTGCATTTATAGTCTGATTATATTAGACTTCAGCATGTTATTTTAGCCTTTTTTTGTGCTCAGAGGTGCTGAACTTCATCTTTCACTGAAAAGAGCTATTTATATTATAATGTGATTATTAATTCAGGCCTTCTGAAAGCTTACTGTTAACTGTAAAAAGGTAAAATGTGCTCTTACATGAGTAACTAGCCAGGTTAGTTGTCAGTAACCTAAAATGTAGTAGCTGAAGAGCATATAGTGGGATGCCAGGTAGTTGTATTGATTAGTGGTCAGACTCAGCATGGGAGTTCCTTTAATCCTGGACAGATGCTGAGCAGCCCACACTGGGCTTCCAGATCCTTCACATACAGCGTGGCCAGAGGCAAGGCAGGAATGTGTTTTCTGTCTAATAGTAATGGGTTATCTCATCCATCTGTGAAGTGCATGAAAACTGTTTAAAATCCAGGAGCATTTTCCTATGGAGAGCTGTCAATTGCCTTATATGTTTCCTCCAGCTTGTCTTTTAACCTTGAAGGCCACTTTTCCAAAACTGACTTCGATTTAATCTTTTTCATTTTAATTAGTCTAACAAATGACGGTTTTTTTACATTGTCTGTGTTCTGAATATGTAGTTAAATTCTTAATGTTGGTTCAGTGTATTCTGCAGATGACCTTTTGTCTTTAAACTCTTAGAGAAGACATAGGAAGTATCTTCTTTCTGACAGTGTGTCAATAAATACAAAAATATTTATTTACTTATAACGGGAGAAGTGTAATACTCTGTTATACGTTTTTCTCTTGTACATCTGTGTGCAAGGTCTTAATTGCCCAACTAGAAAATGTCCTGATACACTCTTAAGCCATCTGTTTTTCCAATGTCATTACAAGTCCGTTTCCTTTCCACTTTCCAGTTTAGTGTCATGTTCTTACCAAAGCTGCTGATAAATGAGATTTGGGATTCAAATTTTAAAACTTCTAAGTCTTTATTTGGATAATTTCACTTAATTATTTTTTTTTAAAAATCCTCCATGCTGCTGATGCAGAACATAGTTTCAATAAGCATGTATTTTAGTGTATATTTCTAAATGTAAGTTTTATTGAAAGTGTTGTGAGGAACTACAAGATGTGATTAATTCATGCTGTGTAAAATATAAAATCTTCAGTCTTTAGGTCTGAATTGGTATGAGGTTACTAGGAAGTACAGATCCTTAAATTTCAAATCTATATTTTTACTGTCTCTAATAATAGATATTTTAAATTTTTCAGAGGTATGGGTTGGAAAAAATTTTTTGTCAAATATTAATTTCCAACTTTCTTAATGAATGGCAATTATGTATATGGATATAGGAACAGAATCTTAGTGCATTTCAATCCTAAAAATATTGATGAATTTTGAAAAGGAAAAGTTCTGGGGGTTTAGACAAAATCAGTCATTGTCACTTGGTTACTGTATTACAATCTTGTTTACTAATCTATTTCAACACAATGGCAGTAACTGTTTTGTCTTTCCTGTTGTAGACAAGTGTCCTAAAATCTCCTGATTTTAGGTGCAAATAATGTAGTTTTTCCCCTCTTACTTTCACAAGATGTTTCCTCCAATATGGTTTTGCTTCAGTCCATGGAAAACAAGCATTTCCTGTGATTGTGGTTTCCTCTGTGCCATTATTTAAAAACAAAGAGGGCAACTTGTGAGAGTGTTTAAGAATTTCATAATTATATTTACAGTATGCAGAGTAGGAAAAATTTTTTAGGGTATGAACCTGCAAATCACAGGTATTGTAAAGTAGGTGTTTTCTCCAGTAAAAAGGGGAGAAACTATCTTGGGAAAAGGAACGGAGGAGAAGCAGGAAAGGAAATAGATACTCACAGGAAGTTGCAACTAATAGAATTCTGAACTGTGAATCACACTATAGCTTATTTCCTGGTAAAGCGCCCATTCTTTCAAAAACTTGTATTTAACATTTGGTGACAAAAGTGGGATGTTCTCTGAAAATGTGGAGGTAAATGCATTCTCTTGCTTCTTTTAGAATACTTTGTCCTACTTAGAAAGTAAATTGTTTCAGCTTTGAAAGAGTTTTGTCTGTTCTTAATGCAAGAATAAATGCTGAATTGCATAATCTGTTAAGGGGTAGAAGGAGTTATTATGGTATAGCATATGTATTGTGAAACAGTGTCTCTGGTAGGTGACTGAAGAGTGCTTTAGTCTGTGGAGAGTGAATAGAATAATTCGTCTGGAAAACTGTTAATTTAGCCTTTAATTTATTTTTCTTACAGTCACTTTTGCTTCAAAATTCAGAGTCTGCAAGGCATAGACTGAAAAAATGTTTGATGTAAATGAGTGTTTTGTAAGGCCAACATTCTGCCTTATCTAAGCTATTGTGTTGATTCTTCTTTAGCCTTTAAATTCATGATGAATCACTACCTTTTAGTCATGACAATTGGAACATTTGGCAATTTCTTTAAAACAGAGAAAATACTTCATTTTATCGCCTCTGCATTCACAATTGCATAACTGCTAAAAGTGGAAGGTGGCCTGGTATGAAGGCAAAAAAGATATTACTATCTTTTACTTCATTTCTTAGCTTTCTGGTACTATGTGTACATACGAGTACTATGGATTATCTGTCTTATTCTATACTTCAAAATCCTCTCCTCTGAGGAATGTCACTGTATGTCTCTTTGCCTGCCTCTCTGTTTTAACTGCGTGAGTGATATTGTCATATTTTTCTCCTTCAGTGTTGCCAAAATGTTTTTGAATAGCATTGATGAAAATGGGACACTAATTGTTATTCACTGTGCTGTAAATTGGTAAAGCTCTGCTAAGCAAAGGATGCCTTAGTAACTAAAGCCTTGAGAAGTCTTGGTTATTTTTGGAGCAGTGTATCTGGAAATTATGTAACTGGATATAAATGTGCAATATTTGTATAATTGTACATGTTTATAAAGAGGTGGTGGCCTAACTTCTAAACATGTTGATTTTGTTTGCTTTAGATAAAACATGTAGTAATATTACCCTTATATATGGTGATAATCAAATTCTTTGATTTTTATCTTTTAATGAGTATTAAGGCATGTAAAATAAGTCTTGTAGTTCTAGATGTAGTATTTCTAATTTTTTTTTTTAATTCTGCTCTTCTCCAACAGGAAGGAACTGGAGACATTCAAAGGTAAATTCTATTTTTATTTTCTACTTAAATGTTTGTAAGAGTTACAGTAATTTGTGTATTAAGTGAAACTAGGAAGGAACTGTTGCCCTCCACATTTGACAGTGTTAATTTTACGTTGACTTAGCAGGCTGTTTATTTTTCAAGTTTACCTGTTCTTGCTACTCTTTTCTTTGGGAGAGTCCTAAGTGTAGGGAGAACCCAGATGTTTTGTTGTCTTATCTAGGTTTCAGAAATTTCCTTATCTAATTCAAGCCTTTCTGCTGGTGTTCAATTTTTGAAGTTAAGGGCTTTATCTTGAACTAGTTGATGTCTTTTCTAGCATGGATATATTTTCGGCACATGCTGCAGGCTGTTACATGTTAGATTTTTGTCTGGCTGTTTCTAGGGAACTTTCACAGTATTATGCTATCAGACAAACTTCATTTTTGTAGCTTAACTTGTTGGAGATCCGCGATGATACATACAAATATTTGTCCAATATCTGGTGTAACGGCTGGAAACTCTGTCATGTATTATTGCTTTGTCTGTGGTACATAGATGGAACACAATCCTATTTTCAGTAAATCCTAAATTGGGGCTTACTCTACCTACTGACGTTAATGTTTGATCAGCTTGAGAATTGCTATTATCTTTTCCTTTGGATAGGATGTGACTGTGGATTTGTCACTAGTATGTATGAGAATGAAGTCAGGTGCATTGACTTATGTCAATCAATTGTCTCTTGAAATTGAAAGGAGGGATGGAAATTTCTATCAGCTGCATTCCCTTGCCTTTTCAGTTCATTACTATCTCATCTTTATGTGATGCTACAAAAGGAAAATAACAGTTACAGTAATAGATAAGCAACACAGATTTTGTAAAATGTCACTTTTCCTGTAATATACCAAACCAACCCTTTTGTTGATTGATTTGACAGCTTTCAACACAGAGCAACTCAATACAAAATGGAAAATAATGCCAGACTCCTTCTGATCCAAAGCAGGGCAGCTACTTTGTAGTACCTGGTGCTTGTGAGAACAGTGAAGTCTGGTTTTTTGTTTGTATTGATTAGGTGTTTTCAGTGAGTTTCTGGAAGCCAGGAGAGTGGTTTCCAAAGTAATTTCTCTCTTGGCCTCTTGTTATTTTAATATAGACTTTAATGTTATTTGACAGTAAGTATTTTACAAAGACAATTATTTTGATGGAAGAGGAACATGCTAGCTGTGTGTTGACCTTGAAATTTATACAAAATGAAGCAACCGGTTCTGTAATGGATACAGAGGCATACAGATTTCCAGTACTGGTTAGGAAAGACTTGTCAAGAGAAAGCTAGATAAGCATAGAGGGCTGAATCTTGGAAAATGAATATTAAACATCTGTCTGCCTTATTTGTGTGGGTTTTTGTACTGTGAACTGGTGGACAAGTTTATACCTGGTAGAAGAGAGGGAAGTAATAGCTACGAAAATTTCGAGAATGGTCTTGTCAAGCAAAATAATTTCTTTCTAGAAGATGACAAGAAGGTGTAAAATAAACAATAGATTCAGTGTTTTGATTTTGGCAACAATTTTCACTGCTTTGCCTGACTTTTCCCAGGAAATTTGGATTAAACTAATAAAAATTAAGGCACACGATTGAAAATACAGGGTTGGAGGAAATGTTCTTGGGTTTCTGGCTTACTAAGTTGTTCTTTCTCAGATCTTGGAATTTTTGTTGTTAACCTGGATTCAGGTAGAGGTATTCATTATATTGGCTTCGCTCAGTCTTTTTCTGGCCTTTTGGACCTTACATTAATATCTGAGTATCTGGCATCTTTCATCAGCTGCCTGGAAACAGGGAGAGTAGGAGATTCCTTGTTATGAAGGATACATTACGTTGTGGCAGATGTTTCAGTTCTAGGGCAGCTTTGCACAATTTAACTTGTGGCTCTTACTTGAGTTTTCTGTTCTGAGCTGCTTTCAGGGCTCACTAGATTTTGGCAAAAATGATCTGTCACTTGTTTGGCTTTAGTTCTGGTTGATGAAGCACACTGAGATCACTCGGTGGATGTCCGTAGGAATCCTGTCACAGAGGAAGGAAAAGGCAGCGGCAAGGGCAGGCAGTGTGTCCTAAGTTAATAGCCTAACACTGTACTCTAAAAAGCAAAAAGACCAGGAAAAGTTGGTTGCAACTGAAACATGTTAAGTAGTTGAGTAGATGGTTCTTTACATTTTACTATTGCAAGTATAGACTATATCCTCAACTACTTTATCTTTGCATAACTGTCCAGAGTGAAATGTCACCATCAACATTCTGTTCATGAAATACCCAGTGCAGGGTCTATGAAAGAAGAACTGCTTAAAATACCTTCATATACACTTGCATCTTTTAATGCATTTGCACTTGAAATCATTGTACATTAAAATCTGTTTCAATGGAGAAACCCGAAATGCCATTTTTTATAATAGTAACTTGTTATTTGTGAATTTGAATACCATATGCTAAAAAGTAATAGCTTCCAGGATATAAAGATGGTAAATGTCTTGCATAAAAATATCTTAAATAAAGATACAAGATCATTCTATCTGAACATGCAGGAATTAAAGTACCACAAAAAAAATCCTTCAATATGTTTGCTAGAAGAGTTAAAAGAGAGTTGTATGCCCTTTTTTCAGTGTCCAAATGCAACTCTCACATTCACCAGTCATGAGCTCTTGTGCGTTCCTCAGGATAGAAAAGTCAGTTTTACTGGAATTAAAAAACTGAATGGTCTAGTCTGAGGTTCAAAATAGAAAGGCGCTAGAAACTTGAATTCAGTGATGCATCCCATCAGTTGCACAATGAGTACAGAACAGATGTGAATTATGTGTTGGCACTGACTCTGAGAGTGCAGGTGTGACTCACAAGGCCGGTGGGTAGCTTCACAGATCTCTCAGATCTGTTTTAAAACTTTACTTCCCTGGAGTTTTGTGCATGTGTAAATGCAAATAGATACACAGGTCTGGTCTGTAAATTTGTGAAATCTTCAAATGTCTGTAACCTTAAAAACATTGTAAGTACCCTTGTATATACCTAGTATTTACTTACTTTAATATTGAAACAAAATCTACCTTCACACAACCAAGAAACAGAATTGTTTCTGCTTTCATTTACAACTTCTTGCTGTGTGTGCCAAGGTACAAAGTGGTAATTCATTGACCATTTAATTATATTCTTTGAGGATACTGGTGTCATCCAGAAGGGGCCTTCACAAGGAATGTGTATGTGCCTGTTTGCAGCATTGAAAAGTGTTGAGAATCAGTAGCCCTCTCGCTTGTTGATGTTACTGCCTTTGAAGAGCATGAAATAAGAATGTAATACTATTTAAGAAATTATGAATTATTTTTGTATTTGTCAGTGTTAGTTCCTGCCATTCTCCTGTTGGTATTGCAGATTGTTAGGAATAGATTTTACTATTCTTCCTTTTGTTTTAAGACTTATTTTTACAAGGCCAGGCATTCTCCTTTGTTGTTTGCTGCACCCACAGTGCACAGGGGCAGGACAAACCTTTCCAGTCTCTCTTCTTTCAACCACAAGGGTTTTCTATTACAGAGTAATTGAAATTGATTATTACTTAATAATCTGTGATGCTGAGACAGTGAAGGTTGTAAGCTTTCCTGTTTCTTTGTCTTAAACATCTCTCTCTGAAGAAGGCAGGGAATGAGTGTGTGATGTCTTTGTCGACACTGCTGCAGCACTGGCATTTGTGTACCTGAAGTGTGAGTGTGAACCAGGGCAGAACATCTCAACGGTTGTCCAGTTCCTTTTTTTTTTTTTTTGGTGCATTGTCTTTCAGGGGTCTTTGCTGTAAAAGATGATGGATTTATGAACGGAAACATTGGTATGCCATATGGAGTAGCCTGCAAGTTTCTTCCTAGCGTGCACCAATTTCAGTCTTTAAAGAACTGCTTGTAGGAACTGGCTTATGCTCTGTGCTGTCCTGTCTTGGCTGAGACTCATAAAGATGCTAAAAAAAAGTGTTCTGTTCTGAACCTTGGCAATTTCTTGCAATAGTAGAGTTTATTTTAGTTGATATTTTTGTGTGGCTTTGGTTTTAATATTGGATGGTTGTGCTCTTGCATGGTTTAGAAAAGGTGTGTATCATTTTCATTTTACAGCTGAGAAACTGGAAATTAGATAGCACATATGTGGTTGTTTGCTCCTGATACTTGAAACCTAGTGCATTTATGACTGCACTGAGATTTTAAATCCATCATCCTTCTAGGCACATGGTACCATTTTTTAATTTATTTTTTTGGTTTTTGAGTTAACATTCCTTTAGTTCCAGAGTAGCCAGGACTGTGTAGTAAATAGTTACAGAATACTGTTAATCTCATTAGAAGATGGAAGAGTGGAGCAGATAATGAGGTAGGTAATCAGCAGTGAGAGAGCAGGGAAAAAAAATGTTTGAAAAGTAGTAGAATTGCACAATGGTAATAACATATGCTGTTGAGTTTACTTCAGAAATAGAAGTTTACTTCTAATTTATCCAAATGGGAACTATATACATGATAGATTTTTAAATTGTTTATAAAATTCCCTTTTTATTAAAAGTTTAGGATGCAATGTTTTGAGTCCATTTCTGGAAAGAAAACTAAAGCACTAGAGGCTGTTTAGAGATCAGCAACACAGCACTTTTGGACAATGAAAGGTGGCAGCAACTTTGCAAGGGCAAATATGCACATGGCTTTGGCTACTGAGTCATGCATATTTCTAAGCTTTAACAGGATTAGTTTCATTCAAGCTCAGGGAAACAGATCATATGACTATTTTCAGCACTTCTGTTTACAATACAACAAAGTATGTTTTCAGCCTTTTGAATCAGAGGTCTCTTCCAAACAAGGCCTGATAAAAGAGCTTTATCAAAATATTCCTTGAGAAGGTGACCTGTGAAGGAAAGAGGTGGTTTTTCTTGCTTTTGCTTTCAAGGTTAAGTCATTGGGTCACATTTGATATGCAAATTTTTTGTCATCCCTATTCATGCATCTAAGATGCTGCTGTTGAAATTGCAGTTTTCCAGTCCTTTTATCAGGAGCTTAAATATTTTTATATCCAGACTTTAATTTCCTGACTTTTGCTGTTCCCTCTTCTAAGAGCACTCAATATTTGGAGCAATCTATTGACTCCATCTCTTTGTTCTCCATTTTTTGAAATCTACTCACTTTAAAAAATAGCATGTCAAACTGTTGGGGTTTTTTTCCTTCCAGTCTAGGGATCCTCTTTATCGTGTTGTGTTCTGATGGCTGTCAAAATAAAACTCCTTTTTCCTACTCCTCATATTGCCTTCCAGATGCGTGGGTAATATGCAGTGGAGGTCTTTACAGCTCGTGGTTGACAAAGCTCATACATTCAGTGGTGTAGCTGCTCTCGAAGTCGAGCTGTCATTTTGAGCACATAATCCTGTATGTTTCTTCTGAGCAAGAGTAAGATGACATTGTGGTAGAAATTCATTCCAGCCACATGGAGTTTGTTTACTTGAACATTTCTGTGGTCTGAAACGTCAGTATTTAAACCTTGTAACACAGATAACTCTTATTTTGTCATACCAGAAAAGAGTTGGGAAAGAATTGCTTAATTCTATTGTAATAAAGCTAAATGGTATTAAAATTTCATGTTTATATTCAGATTTCAGGAGTTTGCCTCATTATTCTGCTATGAGCTGAAAATATCCTGATAGATTTCTAGTTAATACTGTGTTTACTAGCTTCTTTACTATCCAGTCTATGGAAGGAGAGTCTTGCAACCTCAGATGTCCTGTGTTGTCTGTGGCAAGAATTGACCAAGACACTTATATATGATAACCATTCCCTAGGGAACAGAAAGATTTGAGACTTGGGCACTTTTGGTCAAACCTTGAGTGAAAGGCAAATAAGTTTAACCACTTAAGTCTTCCATTTTAGTGTAATAGGATGAGACAGATGGAGAAGGAAACAAGATTCTAAAGTGTCCTTATTTTATTCTAAAGTGTCCACCTTGCTTTTGATTCTGCTTTTTATGTTTTCAAGTTTGCAGACTCTTGCATCTATTTAACTCTGGGGACACATTTTTTAAGTTTCTAGGTCTATATCTAGCTATTTGTATCTTCTGGTTTTGCTTCTTTTTTTGCTTTCTTTGCAATAGATATGGCCTTAAATCAAGCCTTTTTAAAATAGTGATTTTGTTTTAAAATCCTTTTCATTAGAGGAATTTAAGGAAGGTTCACTCTTGGTCTTTCAGTGGTTTCAGTCCTCCCCGGTAAATAATTGAATCTTTATACATCTGGGCAGATATTACCAACACTGAAATATATGTATGAGCTTTCAGGTGTACATTTCTGTAGCCCACAGGTGGATGGTGCTGAGTTGCACATGTCTGATTCTGTTTGGCCAAGTTATCAAACTTAATGGCATACCTGGAGAACTAATCCTATCTATGAATACATACCCAGGAACAGTGGAAGTTTTCAGTTGTCTGGGATAATACACAAGAGCGATTGCTTACCTCTCACACTCTAAACATGACTTCTTTCTCAATTGGCAACACGAATTGAGCATGAGGTATAGTTGAAAATGTATTAGCTGCCTTGGCCAAGGCAGCAAAACATTTGCTGGATTAAGTATTATGACTGGGAGTCAAACTCCAATGGATCATATCTTGTGTACACATTTATTTTGCAGATGACTGGATATAAATTTGTTAACTAATATGTTAATAAGCATCAAGTCAGGACAGACAATATTTTCTATACAAGAAATAGAATTTGCATTTCAATTGAAGAGGAAGAAAAGGGGAGGCTTGGCATATTTCAACTGTAGAAACAAAATTATCTACAATTCTACCTTTGATTACTACATCAGAAAGCCAATTTCCATTATGCTTTGCCAAAAGGAGGGCTGCATTGTCAACTAACTTAATCATACCACGGTTTGGCTGAAAAGGAGGGCCTTAAAGATCATCTAGGTCCAACCCCCCTACCGTGGCTGGGGTACCACTCACTGGATCAAGTTGCTCTGAGCCCCATCCAACCTGGCCTTGAACACTTCCAGGGATGAGGCATCCACAGCCTCTCTGGCCAACCTGTGCCAGTGCCTCACTACCCGTTGTGTAAAGAATTTCTTCCTAACATCTAATCTAAACCTGCAGTCTTTCTGTTTAAATCCATTGCCCCTTGTCCTGTCTTTATCTGCCCATAAAAAAAAATCCCTCTCCCTCCTTTTTATGAGCCCCCTTAAGGCCATGGTGAGGTCTCTCCGAAGCCTTCTCTTCTCCAGGCTGAACAACCCCAGCTCTTAACAATTTGATATGATGAGGTATTATTTTCCTTTTGCTCATTTTTTATTAGTTTTCAACTGGTGAGGTGAAAACAGGGCTCTTTTTGGTAGTGTCAAGCCTTGAGTGGATCTTAGTGATAAAATGTCATTCATTACTTACGTGGTTATATATTGAAAAAAGGCCTGAATTTTCAAAGCTGTAAATAGGAAGGAAGTCTCAAAAGGATGCTTTCAAGAGACCAGATTATTTATGGCAAACTAGATAGATTTCCTTGGAATAAATAGTGTGTGGTCTTGTACCTTGGTTTATCAAAGATAAGTTTTGGTTTTGTCACTTCTACCCCAAACCACTTCTGGTTTAATGCTTTAAATGCCTTGTTTTGTGGTGGTGTTGTTGTGTGTTTGGCTATAATGTAACTTTTTATGTTACAGTTTCCATCCTGCAATTTGTAGCCTCCCTGCTCAGCTAGATTTCAGGATTTTATGTGATGACTGTCATAGAATGCTAATGTTACTGATACTTCTGAAACTTTGTGTTTATCAGATTTTTTAATGCTAATTCTGACTGAGTAAGAGGGGAGAGCAGGAACCCTCCTTTCTATTAAATTCTGCTTCATCTACTTATATTTTTAGAGAATCTTGTGGGGTTTTTTTTCATGAGGCACCCATATGCCCTCTCATCTTGTCTTTGCTTTGCATTTTGAGGGGGTTGGTTTATCCTCCCAACAAATTTTAATAGTGATGCCTTTATGTAGTTCTCTCTTTTTTTTTTCCTTGAGTCCTACTCTGTAATCTAGTATTGCACTGTCAGAAGCCTTTTCAGAGGTCAGATGCATCACAACAAATTTGGCATCACTGCAGCTTAAAATAAGATGCCTCATGGGTGTGCAGGTGCAGCTCCTGTTGGCTGTGGTGGAAGTTTACCCTGTGCTTGAGTCAGCCCTGCAGAATCCTGATTTTGTGAGGAGTGGAGGAGGCCAGGGTAGCAATAGGGATTTTCTTCAGCCATTTTCAGGGTGAATAGCAAACTGTGTAGATAATAAGAAACAATTTCATGGGAACATAAGTCCTGTCATACTCAGTTTATGTAGAAAAAAAAATATTTAAAGGGGTAATATTTTAATTGTCTCTAATGCTTAAATGACTGATGTGGAAAAAAATAGAAGCCTGTTTTGTCTACAGCTCTAACTTGAATTCATCCTTTAATTACCCAAGTCCAGACTGAAGGCAGGATTATCTCACGATTATTATTATTCTTTTAATCTTTTACATAGATATTTTTGGTGTTATTTTCACCAGTTAAATAAGCCCGAGTTTTGTAGGCTAAACATTCTAGGTATTTTTACTTTTAATGATGTCGATTGGAGAAGTATTTGTTATATAATTGCCTTTTGTCCCTACTCTGTGTTTTGATAATTGTCACAGAGAAGGTTTTCAAAATGTGATCTTTTTAAGTAAAAGAAAGGAATTGCTATGGCTATCCTGGTTTCTGGCAGCACTGTGCACCCTCCTAAACTGAAGAGGCAACATGTGCCAGTGTTCCCAATTCTGAGGAATGCCTTACAGTCTTTGAAACATAAATGCACTGTTGTGTAACTGCAGCATCACCAGAGCCAAAGATTCTCAGTCATATGCTGTTGCTGTATTTTTTTTCTCAACTGCATAACCTTTTTTTTTTTAGTTTTTGATGAAAATGTAGCCTGGCTATGTAATACAGAAAATTCAGTTTTCACTAGAGAATTCTGTTCCTAATTTATTTAAAAATCACATCCAAGGCTTTTAATATTTTATGTGTGAAGTAAGAATAGTATGTAATCTGGTTTGTGGGGTATCTGAGCTAAGCCATGTTAAGGAAAGGCACTTTAAGGGGAGAGCCTTGTGAACATCACCTAATAAAAAAAAGAATTCAGAACCCTTCTGTACCTTTTCCCTTGCTCCTGAATCATTTTCAGACGCTTCCAGCTCTCTGCCAAATAAACACATGCTGTAGCTGCGTGCCATCAGATTATATCCTGCTGGGAAGATTTCTGTCTCGGCAGCACCCCTTGGTTCAGCAGCGTGTGGTATCTTCCCAAATACATGCCTGCATTTCTGGTGGAGCCCAGCTGCTGGGAGCTTGTGCTCAGGTTCTGGGGAGGCGCTGAGTTGAAGTATCCATGTGTGTGCAGCTGCATCTGCGTGCGAGTGACCCATCGGAAACTGCCCGTCGCGGTACCACGGCTCTGAAAAAGCAGCCTTCTGGCAAAGGGCTTTGTTCTGCATCAGTGAAGATGCACATCACTGGGGCTGCTTGGTAACTGGAGCTTTCACTTGACCACTGCTGGGTTTCTTTTTACTTGCTTATTTCTTACTGCCATGTCATCTCCAGGAGGCACTGAGAATAATACTCAGAAGAATTCATGTAGGTGGAACTTTATTATCATCTTTGTTATTTGTCACCTTAACTTGCCATGCTAATGTAAAATGCAAAATGAAATTAAAGTTAGCTTAATGAATTTCCTCAGTTACCACCATCGCCTGATATGCAAAGGGTGTGCTGTAAATGACAGGTTAATTATCAACTTGATTTAGCAAATTTGAGAGAAATGGTGACTTAATGTCTATTTTTTCAGGGCTTTTGTTTAATGCTTTGTTTTTGTCTGTCGCTTTGCATTATTGTCAAGGTAATATTAATCAGAATTAGTAAAAGAATTCAAATACACAGATATCTTGCTAGCTAAAATTCAAGCAGGCGTGTCTAAGGGTGGGGTGACAGGAGAGCATGAGAGGAGACAGAGAATTATTATCTGAAGATAAAACCAAGATTAAAAAAATAGAGCAGTGAATGTGTTAGCATAGATACAGTCATGCTAATTTCCTTTAGATAAATAAAACAAGAAGTAAATTTTAAAGGTTTATTTTTAATGAAGCAGCTGATGCTATTTACATCCATATAGGTCCCCTATATCATATCAAACAATGTTCTTAATAATGCAACCTATAAAATTTTTATGCTGTTAATTTGTAACTAACGGTGTTTAGAACTGTGCAGTAATTGAGGTAGAAATAAAATGTAGATTTCTACTCTGATTCTTTTTATATTCTTTTACATAACCACTGGAAGAATTTTTTTTTTCTGTCACCATTCACATGGATTTTTTTCCAGTGGATGTCCAGGACGAAAAGATGAGAGTAAATTGAACTATTTGTTATTTTAATAACCTGTTGGAGCATGCCTTTATGAGGGCTCTACCTATGAGTTGTAATTTTGACCACTAAAGTTGATATTCATGTTAAATAATTATGTGAAGTTTTGTTTTAAGCAATTCATCTGATTGGAAGAACTCTTTATATTTGTGTTGATTAGAAATACTTAATTTGTAAAAATACTTGTTTTCCATAAGTCTAGTCAGATCAGTTGATTGTTTACGTAAAGATGGCAAAATTTACCCTCTGTTCTGCTAAATGTGGTGTGACCACTTTGCACTCAAAATTGTCAGTGTTGCAAGGATATATATGCACTACTGGTATAATCCATTTTGTATTCTTAACTACTTTGTGCATATTGGCAGAAGTTGTCCCTCATTGTCTCCTGAAATTGCAGTGGAAGTATGGGCAAAGAGGGGCACAGCTGAAAGTATTTCTTTTTTTCCTTATTTACCATCAGATCTTGGGCAGTAGAACAGCTGTTTTGTGTGTGGGGTAGGGGCCAACCTTGGAATTATATAAGGCTTAGAATATGAAATTGGAGGATAGTTTGAAATGTAAGCCTTAGCAATATTACTCCAAGTTCTTCCGGGAAGAGGTGGCAGAAAGTAGAAGTATGAACATTAATACTGGAAGGGTTAACACCTCTATGGGAACCAGGATTATTCTAATTTTTTTAAATCACATTTTCATCTCTAGCTTTGTGACAGAAGTAATGCAAAATTTATTTTTTTATAATCTCTTTGCTCACCACCTATGTAGGCTAAGGTTAATGACCAGTTAAAAAATACTAATATACCTACTTTTAAACTCTCTAAGAAGACAAGCTGTAGTACTTCTTAGGATGTTGAAAGACCAAATGATGTAGGCTCTTGCTGCCTGTGACTTTATCTTGGTGCAAATGAATTTTTGAACAGTTTTATAATGACAGTATTCTTTCTTTTGGCATGCTGCTTCTATTTTATGTTAAAAATGTAAGTGCGGACATTTCATCAGTTTGATTTGTAACTAAATAAATGTACAGTAATAGAATGTGCACTTTTTATGTTTCTCCACATGACACCGTTTCTTTCTGTAGTGGTACTCTAAACATGATACTATTCTGGTTCTTACAGTGTTCAAAAACAGTAGAATTGTTTTAAAAGCTGCAGTAGAAATAATTTATTCCTTCTTTATAGCATGCCCTTACATAAATCTGAGCCCCGCCTTTCCCAGCAGTGTGTTATTAAACTACTTGTTCTGCTCAGGTTCTAATGATGTGTGTGGATGGCTGAGGGGTGCATGTGAGCATGTAGGAATTCTGAATGCTTCTCTACTCCTTTCAGTAAATGGAACAAAAATGTGGATATTCTGGTAAACTATTCTGCCGGTTTTATTTGAGTGTTAGGTGTGTCATGTGAAATTGTATCAAGGCAGTGGAGCTGAAACTGTGCAAGCATAAGTCTTCAGTATTGTAGCTAGTGTGGCGTCCTTTTTCGGGATGTATTTGCTTTTGCGGATAATAAAAATAGATATTTTAAATGTGAGCCATTTTAAAAAAACAGTAAAATATTTTTATATGTACATAATATTTCTAGATCGCATATTTCTAATACTGTGTGTGAGTTAAGGCCAAAAGAAGTTAAGAGACAGTTTTGACTTGACACATTTCATTTTTAATCATTTGGGGTACTTTGTGGATTAGGGTGAAATAGGAATCTTGTGGAGATGTCACTCAGCCCTTTTTTTCCTTTTATGTAGAAGGCAGCTAGTGCTATTTTGATGTTGCATAAATGAGACTTGATCAAAACGTAGTTGGCTGTGTCTCATTTTAAATCAAATGGGAATGGTGCCATTTATAGGAATAAGTTTCTGGCTTAATTAGATGATTATGTAATCACTCCAGACCTTGCGCACCAGCGTTTCCATTGGCTCAGGAGGGTTTTCCCTTGATCGTAATCTTAAATCCTCATAGATTTATTCTCTCTTCTCTGGTTATTGAACATTAAACTGGAAGCCTATGCTTCATAAAGACACATTGAACACCACACAATTTATTTTCAGTTATCTTGTGCATTCACAAGGGTAGGAAATGGAACTGGTGGTACTTGATAGGCTTGGGGTTTGCATGTCCCCAGCAATGTGGGAATTGCAGTTTTGCTGACACAATGTCCTACACCTTTATTTTAAAGAACACCATTTTCCTTGTGGTTAGTCTCAGATGCAGGGTAATTTCTGTCCCTTGCTGAAGAGCAGGTTCCTCAGGAAAGGCCAGCAGCTTCAGCTTCTGTTTCCACGAAACTGTGTGACTGGAAGAAGTCTATCCACATTATAGGTTTGGATGACATATGGTTTTTTCCATTTTTGCTTGTTGGTACCTATTAAGAGGGTTGTGCTGCCAGTCATTTAGTGTCTGATTCTTATTACAACTGAACGTGTTTCAGGTGCAAAGCTGTAGGAAAGCTGACAGAATAGAAAGCCAAGTCCTTGATTCTCAGCACAGTTGAGAAACCATAATGGGTATGAAGATGTCTACTAGTTGCAGGATGAGAGAAAGTCTGGCAGAGGTGCTTCTGTCTCTCTCTTTCTCTCATGCTCTGTCCCTATACAAAGTTCAGGGTGCTTTTGTACCAATGAAGATTTCTCCTGCATATTAGTGATTACTCAGTCTAATAAAATCCATGGAGTAAAAATTAATTTGGTATATGAAGGAGTTGTGGACTAACTCTAGGACAGAAGAGAAAACAGAAAAGGTTTTATCTAGCACAGACAAAAATAATAAATAGGAAACCAAAAAGTTATGCAAGTGGCAGGTTCTTGAGTGAGAATGATTTAGGAAGAAAACAATCTCAGTTATGAAGTCTCTTTTGAGAAATGAACTATTAGGATTAATTCAACTGTGAACAGGGTAAACAACATCCAGGGATGGACCAATCATGATATTTCCAATGGACAGCTGCAAATGAGGTGTTAGAGAAACAATTGAGTTATGGGAAGAGAGCTTATTTCACAAGATGCCAGGAGAGCTTGGCTTGCTTGACAGAGCAGGAGACATGGAGACTTCTACATGTAAACATATTGAAGGGGTTAGTATCAGAAAAAGAGAAAAATTTGTGAAAGGCCGGGGTGTGTTGGACTGGGGAGAGCTGGGGAAGTTGTTTTGTAGTAATTACAGAATGCCTCCAGCTAATTGTTAATTGTGTAAACTGTTCTAGTATTAATTTAGCAAAGAGGCTTTCTTAAATCCTATAAGCATGAAAATACTGTCTGCCTATGTTGTGATGCTGCCGAGTTTCTTGTTGTGTCTGGCATCAGTTGTTTTCTGCCCTACCACAGTCATCAAGTTACTGGGGAAGAGGAATATAGGAGTTTTGAACAACACATCTGGAGTGCTGTGTCCAGTCTGGGCTCCTCAGTACAAGAGAGACAAGGAGCTCCTGGAGGGGTTCCAGTGGAGGGTTGCAAAGATAATTATAAGTCTGGAGCATCTCTCTTATGAGGAGAGACTGAGGGAGCTGGGCCTTTTTAGTCTGGAGAAGAGAAAACTGAGAGGGGATCTCATTAATGCATATAAATATCTCAGAGGCAAGTGCCAAGAGGATGGTGCCAGACTCTTTTCAGTGGTGCCCAGCAACAGGACGAGGAGCAATGGCCATAAACTAAAATACAAGAAGTTTCACTTCGACATGAGGAGGAATTTCTATACTTTGAGGGTGGCAGAGCTCTGAACAGGCTGCCTGGGGAGGTCATGGAGTCTCCCTCTCTGGAGACATTAAAAACCCTCCTGGATGTGTTCCTGTGTCACCTGCTTTAAGTGACCCTGCCTTGGAAGGGGGTTGGATTAGGTGATCTCCAGAGCTCCCTTCCAACCCCAACCATTCTGTGATTCTGCTGAAGTCGGTTGGGCAAAAAAGTCTGTTGGTTTTCTGATTCTTGGAATCTGCTGCTCTTCTGTCTACAGAGGGTGAGAATTAATATCTCCGTGGTATAAATTTAGTCACTGATGACTAACCTGAAACTTTGTTATACAAATGTCAATTTTGCCATATTCTGCTAATTGGATCCATGTTCCAGTGATGTCCTCACTTATCATTCTTAGTTACTATTTTGATATAGAAGGCAATATGGCATCTGTCTTGCTGGCAAAGGCTTCTGCAAAGAATTCTGTATAAAGCAAAAAAATTGTATGGAACCATTAATTTCACTTAAAAGGACAAGTCTGAGAAAAGTGTGGAGAAGCTTTTTGGTTTTATCATTGCCTGAAGACTTAACCCCATCTCAAGCACCAAAACCATTTGGATTTCTTCGCAGAAGACAAAAGCTTCAAATACCACTTAGTAATGTTAAAAATGCACTGATCTCAAACTTATTCTGGTCATTTCCATGATGAACATGCATACCCTTTCATGTTCTATCATAGGGGACAGGATAAAATTTTGATAAAAATGTTTGGGCTTTTCTTAATTTCTCTTAAAACTTCCATTTAAAACCATCAGTTTGTTAGGACTGCCTATTTCCCATGGACAGAAATATGCTGATTTATCCTTATTTTTCAATTCCATGTAGTACATGATATTTTCTGGTTTATGTTTCACTGAGCTCCGTGGAAAGTGTTAGATAATTTGTGTAAACATGAAGTTTCTGTACAATGTAGCATTGTTTTTAGAAGTGCCTGGCTATTTTCTTTTAGCACAAGTTGCTGACTTCCCTCTGCATTTGTAAATGGAGCATTAGTGGCCATCAGTGTGATCTCTTATGTCATGACCTAAAAACAAAATTTGAAAAGCTGCATTCCCTCCCTTCTGGAGTCCTGGATGATTGCCAGAACTTTGCATTAAAGCCCACAAGCAGTGGTACTAGGACAGTTTTTGCCTTAAAAGATAGGTGGAGTTACATGCGGATCACCGCGCCAGCATCTCTGACAGGATGGAGACAGATTTGCTTTGACAATATAATGCTCTTTGCAAGCTTCTATTTTAAGAATTCTTTGTGCTTTGACTTTTTTAAGACTATATTGAACAAGTATTTTGTTTCTCTTAAGAGTCTTAGACTTCAGGAGGCTCCGAGTTCATATGGGCACTGTTAAATTCTGCAAGTCAAAAAGTGCGTGTACCTAGAGAAGTATTTTTCAGAGTACTTCTAATCATAGCTCTTCCATATTGTATAGTTGAGCTACTTCATAGTGTTCTTTTGCACTGTTACCGCTTGGGGAGGTGCAGTCCAGTCTGTGAAGCACCTGAGAACTGATGTCCTGCAGGACTTTCATCACTCCACAAATATCCTGGAGTGATCTCCACAGTCTAGACTTCCGCATTCCTCGTCAGGATAAGTGAAGGAGGGGCAGTGCAAGTGCCAATGGCACATCCCTGTGCTCGACACACCTTGCATCTGACCTCCAGATCTCTTCTTGAATGAGCAGGTAGCTCAGTTTCTAGGCTCTGACAGTTGTTCTCCTAGCGCTGAAACACAGATATCGTTTGTAATGGCTGAGTAGTTGAGTGGTTTGTATTTTGGGAGGCAGGGAAGCAGTGGTATTAATTTGCTGTGTCAGTTTATATAACCTTGGTGACTCAGTGGGTGCACATTACGCTTCCAGTAATGCTGATTTAACTAGTTGGTTGCTGCCTTGCTCTCAAATCTGTCAAGTCTGTTCCTGTAGGTTAATAAAGGTGAAGGGTGAAATACAGTCAACTGTTCAGAACTTTCAAAGAATTTTTAAAACAGAAATGAATGTGGAATGTAAATGAGAAATTGAAGTGGGGTATTTCCAAATAGAGAATAGTCAGATGTGATCTATATTATTACAGGCTGCCTCACTGTAAATTTATGTTCTTCATTTTAACTTGTGGGTTTAAGAATAACATTTCTTGTTTTATTTTCTATATACATTGCTATACATACTTATAAAATGAAATCTCTTCCAGTCTTTTTTATTACGTTTTTTCCCCCTAGGCTAACTATCCTCATTCAGTTTGCTATTTAGAAAGCATTAGACAGGTGTTAGAAAAAGCAGGCCATCAGACTTTAATAGTTGCTGATGTGATTACTGTTTTCACTTTAAAAAATGGATTATACTAGCAGTATGCAAGTATATAATATCTGACCTATTTTGAATAGTAAATGGAAACTTCTACCATGCAAACTTATTCATCAAAATGCAATTCATTCCAGCCCTTTAATATTTCATATGTTCATGTGTGAGATTATTTGTAATATATTATTTGTATATATTATTTGTAATTATTTGCATTTGTATTTAGCCTGGAGAAAAGGAGACTTAGGGGGACCTGAGTGCTCCCTACAACTGCTTGAACAGAGGTTGTAGTGAGGTGGGAGTCAGTTTCTACTCCCAGGTAACAAGAGACAGGAGAAAAGGAAATGGCCTCAAGTTGTACCAAGGGAGGTTTAGATTGGATGTTAGGAATAGTTTCTTTGTGGAAAGGGTTGTCAAGCATTGGAACAGACTGCCAGGGAATTGAGTCATCTTCCACACATTTGTGAATGCATCCCTGGAAGCACTCAGAAACGTGGATATGGCATTTGAGGACTTGGTTTAGTGGTGAGCGTGGTGTTGGTGCTGGGTTGGTGGTTGGCCTTGAGGATTTTAGAGGTCTTTTCCAAACTTTCTAACCTTTCCAACAATTCCATGATTCTGTATTTACCAGTCTTATTTTGAAAATACAGTATTGATGTATTATGAAGTCCCAGTGCTTTATTTTCTTCCTTCTTGACCAAGATTTTAGGCTTGTTATGGTTAGATCTGTCTCTGATGCAGCCACTGTTTGATGTATATAGAAACACGTGTATTGTCAAGGGAACTTGTTTAATAGATAAGGCACAGATGAAAAATAATTTAGAATTAATAATATCAGCAAGGATGTTTCAAAATAGGAGGCTTTTTAACCAAATGTATACAGTTTTATAGAGCATGAAATGATAATAATGATGTTACTTTGATTCCTTATGCATGCTTCAGTTCTCATTAGCCTTGGATAGTCACTATCATAAACAGATTAAATAGTTTGTAAGAGAATCACAGTAAATTGAAGTTCAGTGCTTGCTGAACACCTTGGTATAGCGTTCATTCCATCCTGGAGAGAAAATATGTATTCCAACAGAATAGGAATGTTCTTGGTTCATTCCCACCCCCACCTCAAGCTTTGTTCATAATTTCAGGTATGTTTAGGAGCTGATGTTGAGGTGATTTACCAGATGGTGTCCGTGGTGTGTTTGTCTTGGAACACCTCATACTCATTATGTTTGTTGTGTTCCACAGGTTTTGTTTTTACCCAAGCCCCAGGACAAGTTAGATTGTTTGAGTGTTAGCCTTGTGAGTAGTTTTTTCTTTAAATTCTCTTCACTCATCCCAGTTTGGCTGTCTCATTTGTGTTTTAAAAGGCATTCCAAAGTCTCTGGGCATCAAATGTTTAGACCCTCTGATATTGTTTTTAACCCACTTCCATTAAACTTACTCTTATACTTAAAGAATAAATTTTGGTCTTCATGACTGTGAAGGAAGTTTTCCCTGCATGAAGCCAGTGAAATCGAATGTGGTGTCATCTGTTGTAATCTACAGCAGCAGTGAAGAGATGAGAAATATTCTGCCTAAAGCTGTTAAAAGCTTAGGTCTTAAAGTTCGTAATTTTATTTGTGTTAGTAACGAATAAAAATACTTTTGGTTGCTCTAAAAGGAGGCAGCAAATCTCTCTTGCCATGGAAGTTGGATACTGTTGGGGCTGACAAAGCAGATGTAGGATGACAGGAAGAAAGAGAAGGAAACAGGGCAGATATAATGGTGGCCTGAAGGCAATGTTTTCCCACTGTCATGCCAAATGTGTTGTGAAGAAATAATTCATATTTAATAAAGGTCATACTGTGTTCTAATGATACCCTCCTCTAAAATTAATTGATGTTTAGATTTCAAGGGGCTCGTTATTCAAGCTTAGATGTGAAGAGGAAAAATTGGACACTGAGTAGGGACAGTATACTTCTGCTTATAGTCTATCCTAATGCTTCAAAAATTAGCATTTCCACTTTCTATTTTAGAATCACTATGCAGTAGGGGCTCTTTGAATTAGTCCAGGTATGGGTGGCTATACCTGTTATAAAGACACAGTGTGTGATTTTTGTTGCTATAAAGAATGATACCTAGTAGAGAGGTGCTGTTTACAGAAATAGGGTGAGAGTTACGAAATTCAACTTTTTCAGAGATCAGCTGCATATTTGCCATGTGCAGGAAATATGCATGCATTTTGTGAGGTTTAAAGTACTGGTGACTAATTAGTGCTAAGTATTCTGAAGAACAAAATCAAAAATTAGGTTAGCAAGGCCTTATACATATTCAGGAGTTAAGGAAAATATTAAAAATTAAGTGTTCTGTATTTTTAGTTGGCCTAAAGGTGAATGTTTTTAAGGTGCTTACGAATGGCAGAAGTTGATTGATATAGATGTTGGGGAAATTAATTCCTCATTTCATATTGTATTGCAGCACAGGCACAAGTCAGTGCTTGCTGTCCCCAAGGTGTGGCAGGAGATGTTGAAGACTTGTGTGGCATTCCTGTGCTGGAAAGAAAGAAGGTGGAGAGGAAAAGCTGAGAGAGAGAGATTCATATGGCTGTGTATGTTGAAAATAATCATGTCATAGGAAGTGTATTTTACAGGTTTCACGGTCCTAATTACAGTGACTTCCCTCTTCAGTCAGCCCCTTTCTTTTTTCCCTTCCCCCTTGTAAGTACTTTTATCAGCTTCCTGAATTTCTGCTTTTTATTCACTCCTCACTGTCACTTTGATGTCTGTGCATCCTTTAGGTGGATTTTCTTTGTTTACTCAAATAAGATACTGTATCCTAGGTGTCATCTGTCAGGTCGTTTTCACCATAGGCATAGGCTTTAGTCACTGACGGTCACAAAGCAGGATGTGCTTCCTCACTCAAATACAATTGTTCCTGCAGCCTCTTTCGAGTTTTGTCTATTAGAGTAGCTTCAGTAGGGCCGATTTTATTGTAGTAGCTTTTTGTTTCAATAAGGCAAAGCCTTCTCTGCCTCTGTTTTAAATTTCTTCCTCCCAGTTAGTACTGTTTTTTTCCCCACAACTTGTTTAATCTCGACCAGGCTGGAGAAATCCAGGATGAAGGTTCCTATCTCATTGATTATCTCTTTTGGGCAATCTGATTTGTCAGTTGCCCTTCCCCTCTCTCTCTGCCCCATCCTCATTTCTCTTCCTTTGTGTCTCCTTTCCTTTCATATTTCTCCTGTTTAGTGCTCCACTGAAGCATCAGTAACAGCCCCCATCTGCTCCACCCTCTTCCTTGCTGCATGGGTGTCTCTCTTTTTGTTACATATATTCATTGAGGTGTTGGGTTAAGCAACTGATAAACCTAGGAAATTTTGTCCTGTTTTAGTGATAACAATTCCTCCCAATGAAAAACAGGTGTAAAACTGTGAACATCAAATAAGAGAAAAGTCTTAGCTATTAATTATACTCTTTATTTGAGGGTACAGGTGACCTGGTTAGTTATGTTAACCAGTGGAACTTGCTAAATGTATTGAATACTAAGAAATTACTCTTAATTTCCATTAGTCTGTTAATTTCTATGTATTAAATTAATTATTTAAAGTAATCTATTAACCTAATGATGTTAAGATCTTAGATATGGCACACATGACAAAAGACCTGCTAGTTTTTGTACAGTAACCAGCCCACTACAGGATTTGAAAAAGTAATGATGTGGTTATTTAAATCAGTTTGATTTGAATAGCAAATTTTATAATCAATCTGTCTGTTACTGGAAGCTAAACCAATATAAACACAAGTTTAAAATTACACTGTTAATTCATGCCTAGTGCTGCAAGTGATGAATTAATGACTAAACAGCAAAAATAGTTTTGAGTGAACATGGTTGCTGTTGTAGCTTTAGCTGGACCTGGCAATATGGTGGCTGTTGGTTTTACACCTGATGTCAGTTCTGTGCCAGCTTCAGGCGGACAGATGATGGCTGATCCTCTGTAAAAACAATCAAACAAACACACACCTCCAGAAGGGTTTCTTTTTCAGAACTGTTGAGTCTAGAAGAATTGTTTTTGTTCCCAACCACCAGTGCTTCCTTGGTGTGACAGTGCCAGTTTGATCTAGTACCAAAAAATCAGATTTGTTGTTTGGTTGAGTGGTGGTCTGCCTTGACTTTGGCAACAGTGATGCACTAGTTTAGTCTGGTTGTCTTTAAAGACAAAGCACGGTAAAGCTTGCATGTCAGAGGAAAAATTTGAAAACTACTGGTATGTTGAGACCTGGTAGCTTCCCTTCTTATTAATAACAAATGTTGGCTACCACGTGAAATCCTGGAAGATTTAAAGTGTGAGACATTCCTCAGGGTTGAACAAAAGAAGGTGAACCCAGCCTTACACTCTCCTGTTGTCGCTCACAGACTGTAAAGAAGGAAGGGTTTTGGTTTTCTTTCCTTATGCCCATGTTGTATGGGTTGCTCCTCAAGGTTTGCCCTCAAATCCTTAAAAAAACAAATAGATTTGTCAAAGTTGCAGAAACTGTTCTGAATTAGCAGTGAAATTATGGAAGGGCTTTGACACTGTAGATAAAGATGACCTTTTTTCTACCTTCAGTGTTGCAGGTTTGAACAGGTTGGAAGATGGCACATGAGTAAGTCAGCAAGCCAGTGGGAAGAGATCATCTTTCACGACTTTTTTTTTCTCCCTTCAAAAGATTTATCTCAAATATTTTTCAAGTTTATCAAAAGAATTTTATTCTTATAATTGAGCTCTTTAATGACATAATATTTTGCAAGTTGGAAGGTCTGTCAGGGCTGGTTTTTTTGTTATGGTCTGTTATTTCTGAGCTATAGACCATTTAATATTCTGTTAAAAAATGAAGAAGCAAGTGGTATGGCTTTGCGTAGATGAAAACTAGATGCATGGGCAAAAACTTAAAAGGTTTCATTAAAAATTTAAAACTCAACGTCCTTTCTTTAGAACTGACACACTGAATATTGCCTTACCTCTGAATCACAGCACATGAGCTAGCTAAACTGTTTTTCACATTTTAATTTTAAAGATAAAAATGTTCAGTGGAGAAAACACACTGTGTATATTTCTGCACTTAGCATCAGATGCCCTGTTTCTTGCTATATAATGCTTTTTCATAGTACAAAATGAAGAATTTCAACTGTGAAAATATAGTCATATATTCTGAAAATATGGCTTTATGTGCAACCAGATTGTTCTGTCTGAAATGTAGTACAATTTTTGTTTTGGTTGTCTTCCTTTTATTGTGCCTGTATAATTGTTACTGTCCATCGGCTGAATTTAAAAGCAACCCATTAATTGAAAAACACTTTTATAAGAGACTGTTATAATGTTGCTTGAAGAGATTTGTCTTACAGTGTTATAAAAAGTATGGAAAAGACTTTGCTAATGTTACAAATTGGCTTTACTAGCAAATAGCACTGGGACATGTTCCTTTTTAAAAAGAATGATGGCATCTTTGCTTTGCATTTGAGAATAAACATGGATTTTTAAAATAATCTGGTCTGTCATAACTCATACTCCATGTGTAATGAATATGGAGGGACTGCATGTATTTTAAAATTCCTCAGCTGGTAACACATCTCTAATAGCTGTCTGTTAGCAGATCAGTCCCCTTGTGTGTGGATGCTCCTGGATGCTGATTTGTTAGAGGGAATGCTATTTCAGATCTTGTTTCACTAATGATATCAAACAAAAGTGTTTGCTCATCACTAGGATTTCTAAAGAAAATCTGTAGTGTGGTTCATTTGGGACATTAACCAAATAATGTTGAACTGGACGAGATTTATAATCTAATGGTTCTTTTTCTAAGAAATAAGCTCAGCATTAATTGGATGAATGAATAGCAGCTTTTTTTTTGCTTGCATTGAAGAAATTGTTTTGACAGAAATTGAATAGGAAATAGACTACGTTGTCAAGAAAAAATAAATATTTCAAGCATGTTGTGTGTGCTACTGATATAATGATTAGCTTATGGTCTTTTAAAAATATTGCTACATATGAAATTTTGGCGTAAACAAATAAGGCTTCTTCTACCTGCGGGAGCGTTATTTCACTGGTGGTCCTGCAGTTCTGACTAGGTGAATATTTAGTTTTAATTTGTACAGTTTCTCACCTGTTATATTTAGCTTAAAACAGAAAGAAAGAAATTGCAAGTCCAGAGGAGGCCTCTAAGATTAGAGGGATAGAGCACTTGCCCTACTAGGAAAGGCAGATAGAATTGGGATGGTTCAGCCTGGAAAAGAGAAGGCTTCAGGGTGACCTAATTGTGGCCTTCCAGTACCTGGAGGGAGCCTACAGGAAAGATGAGGAAAGAAAGGTGAGGAGTGACTTTTTACAAGAGCATGTAGTGACAGGACAAGGAGCAATGGATTCAAACTGAAAGAGAATCGGTTTAGATTTGATATTCGGAAAAAATTCTTTACTGTGAGGATGGTGAGACACTAGAACAGGTTGCCCAGGGAAATTGGAAATGCCTGTTCCTTGGAAGTGTTCAAGGCCAGGTTGGATGGAGCTCTGAATAACTTGGTCTAGTGGAAGGTCATGGCAGAGGGTTGGACTAGATGATGTCTAAGATCCCTTCCAGTTCAATCATTTTATCTAGAATTCATTCTGTGATTCTATGATATGTTTCTATGAGCTGTTACCAAATATAGTCTACATAATAAATACAGAATGCTTTACCAAGCATGTGAAAAAATCAAATTTTTTTTCAACTGGTTACATGAATGTTTTGTAAAGGGTGTGGTTTTCCGTTTTTTTTTTTTTTTTTTTTTTTCCTTTTTTGATTGATAAGTCACTGGTTATGTTAACCTAAGGCTTGTATTAAAGTATGTCTTCCAAAAAAACCAAAATCCCTCTTCAGGTCTAAAATATCTCACTGTCAATGTAAAGTAAGTCAGGTTAGACTGAACTGTACTGAGACAATCTGCAGCTCATTCCTTTTGCCTCTGAAGCCTCTAGGACTTCGACAGGATGTACCCCTCCCTCCAAAGAGAGAGGTATAAATTGCATGTTCAGTCAGAAAACTGGTTAGTCTGAAAGCAGTTTATGGAGTGAAGCCCTCATTTTGTTTTAGTTATTAGGAAAGAAGACAAAAATTTTTTGCCTTCGCTTTTTGAGGCAAGATTTAGTTTATCACTGAATGGTGTTCTGTGTATCTGGAGATGGTTATAGTTTGGGTGAAGAGTAGTTCCACTGCAGCAGGAGTTTGGAGCTGGCTGTTATTTTTGAGGACAAGTAAAAGCTGATACCTGCCAACTGCTCTGCCATGTCGTGGAACCCGTGTTTTCAGCCTGTGCACAATGTGTTGTGACAGCACAACGTTATTCTCATCATTAATTTACGTGCCTGCACATGCGCATAATTTGGTCTAGAAGGCAAATAGCTCACAGTTGTGCAAAGGTTACGATTGCGCTATTCTTGTAGTAGCAGAAGATACTTGCCTGTCTTTGAAAGCCTTTTAATTCCAAAGCAAGGGTGGTTATCCTTTTGGAATGGAAAATAGTCATTAAATTGTTCGATAGATCAATTTGTACTCGGATGATGGGATGTCATTAATCTTATTTGGGACAGTTTCATGGACCTTTGGAAACACAAATAGAATACTGCACTGCCGTGGTTTGTATTTTAAGTACTTTGGGTTTAGATTTGCTATCGATCGATTTTTCCGTTTGAAAATTAGTATTTTTGAGGTAAGGCTGAAAAAACAGTGATTGGAGAGCATATGCATTAAATACTGCATTTCGTGACAGTAGAATTGTGCTGAATCATTTGAGCTGTTTTCAGGTACAATTTCTGTAATAGTGGGATTTTTCAATAGTGTGAGGCTAGATTTTAAAGCCAGATCATCTTCACAAATAAACTTAAATGTACTGAAGACACATGTGACATTGTCAGATTTATTTATAGTGGAAATACATATTTTGCAGCTCACCAACTGAATTACTGTTATTGCATACTGTAAGTGGTGGTTTTATTGGGAGGCAGGCAACAAGAGTGTGAACTCTTGGTGGGATTTTCTTTTTGTTTTGTTTTGGTTTTGGGTTTTTTTACACTTCCTACCCTAAGGAGGTTCAGCTTAATTTTATCCTTCCCTCCTTCCCTTGCAAGTAATTTTTCATTCTCTTTCAGTTGGGTAGGAATCTGACTAAAGGATAAATCAGGGAGGTAGAACACCCTCTTACTACCAGAGCCTGTCCTGGTAGGCTGAGGAAGGCTTGTGGTACTCACATCCCACGGAAGTCACGTTGCTAAATCCCGTCTTCTAGAAAGACAGATAATGTCACTGAACACCAATGACCATAAAGGACATTGAACCAGAAAAATGAAAGATGGTGGATTGCAGATTTGTTAACCCAAGAGTAGTCAGACATGTGCCTGCAGGAGAGAATCTCCCTCCAAAGCTTGTGCTGTAGCATTTCCATACTTTGCAGGACATGAAGCAAGTGTGGAAAAAGCCCACCCCTAATCTGACATAGAACAGTATGTCCATGGTGATTTTGACTTTAGTTAAATCCAATTAAAACTAGTCTAAAGTCATTCCTGCTTATTATATTTGCAGGCATAAAAATATGTCTGTTCTTAATTAAAAAATAAAAATAAAAATTGAGAAATATGCAAATGCACTCAGGTTTTGGAATGTTTTTAGTGACAAATGAAGTGGCCAAAAGCATTCTTGCTGTTTCTGAACCACAGTAGATCTAGTTCTAAAATGACAATCCATTATGGTGCTGTGGGCCACCTTGCAGAGCAGTCTCTCAGCCTGGTGTATTTTTAATCACAAATGTGAATTCAGTTTATTTTTTTTTTAATCCTAGATGTATTTACATTTTTAGAACTCAATTTGCGCATTTGCTCTTTCATGGAGCATATTTTTAGTGTCTCTTAATTATGATGATTTCCTGGTAGCCAGATAAAGTTTAGAGTTCTGTGGAAACCTTTTCCCAAGCTGTTTCCTGTCACATTGGTCGGAAGCTGCCTCTTCCTCCAGGTGATGTGTTAATAATTGGAATCCTGGCATACACAGGCACCTGTTTTCTGTGGTTTATTCTGATACTTACTTAAACTTATCCTTTATATTCCAAGGATCTTACGCAATTTGTTTGTTTAAAGAGAATTTCCAAGGTAAGCCAACTTGTTGAAACTGCTTGCTGGGAAATGTTAAAAGTAATTTCTCTGCACTGGTAAAACCTCTGCTTTTCCTCTTGACTAGATTGTTTGTGGGCTACTTAGAGTTTTCATATTCTGATGCAATCTATAAAAACTCCAGTTAGATATTATCAAGAAGTATGTACAATCGTTTTTAATGATTGATTTTTTTTTAATAATCTTGATTTTAGTAAAACATTTCTTCATGAAAATGCAGGCTTTTCAGGGTTGGCAGACAGTAAGTCTCATTTGGAACAGTGTTCATTTTTTCAAACACAGATGATCTTTCTGTCACTGAGTGAAATCCTGATTTCACATTCTAGTGAATCAGAACTTAATTTTTTTGGTTGTAATTATTTGAATATACCGTTAGTAAAAACAAATTGCTTTGTAAAGAGACTGTTAAGTAAGAGTTTAAAAACAGCTAGGTCTTGTAGTTTGCACTTGTTTTCCTTTCACTTTTCTGTGGAAGAAAGACTGTGTGCACCTAGATCACTTATTCTACTTTTTCTTCCCCAAGTTTTGCCAACACACTCTTCCCACCTGTCAGCAAACTATAGTGTAAGAGTGCTCTGCACATCCTCCCTTACAGTATCAACATGTATTCTAAATTCTGTCAAGAATAATGTAAACATTTTTGAGGGAAACTGCATCCTTTGAAGCACTCCCCAGTGTCTTGTCTTGCTTTGATATTTTTAGTTGAAAGGGTCTGTAACGAGGCAGTTGCAGTATAAGTTGCTAAGTCAAAATGCACTCAAAAAGCTGCTTGGCTGTCTGCCTTCCATTGTCTGCTTTTATGATTTTATTGTTGTGATTTTTGAAGGGTTTTGGTTGTTCAGTGAGTAACCAGCTTACTGATGGGTTTTGACAATCTCACACAGTGTTCCTGCAGCCAAGTGATGATGTTGCAGCCTGGATGGATGGGCGGATGGATGGGCAGCAAGGTGGACAAATGACCGGCTGGGTGGGAGGGTGGTGTTTCATGGGTCATTCCCTACCTGGGGGCTGGGACCAGAAGCCACAGCTCTGTCCCAGAGGAGGAGCTTGGAGATGACCCCTGCTCTGTGGAAAAGCCTTGGGGATGCTGTGGGCAGCAAGGCGAGTGCCAGCCTGCAGCACATCTGGCAGCAGGGAAGGAAGGCCACAGCTCCGTGGGCCATGTGAATGGGAATGTGGCCAGGAGATCAAGGGAAGGGATTATCCTCTACCCAGCGTGCCTTCATGCCATGTCCAGTTTCAAGCTCTCCCAGCACAGGAGGAACATCAAAAACCAGGAATGAGTTCAGTGAAAGGCTGCTTGAAACTTTGATATCTGTAGCAAAAGCAAAAAAACCACAAAGAATGTGTGCATGCATTTTATGGTCTGGTTGGATGAATCTACAAAAAGCAAATGAACTGTAGAGGGAGGGAAAAGGGGCATTTTTTTGTGTTCTCTGTGCCTTTCTCTCTTTAGACCAGATGCATTTATGGGTTCTACTTCACATGAGATATAAAGTTACATAATAAATTAATTGAAGGGAAGTAAACTGGTTGTGTAACGGTATGAAAGCACCAAAAAGCCGTCCATTTGGACACCTTGATGTCTTTCATGGTGGGTCTAAGGGATGTGTTAGCCATGTAAACAACCAGTGTTTTCGGTTGATTTTTTTTTTTTTAAATTTTTTTTTTTTTTTTTAGTCATTCCAACTTATTCAGGAAATCTGTTGTGCATAGGAAAATATTTAGATTAACACATAAAATGGTCACTTTGTTGGTTGGATAGAAACTTCAGGTACTGCAGCAGAATTTTAATTTGCAGGAAGTATCAGCCAGGCCTGTGAGTGATACCAAGAAATGGTGTCCTCTGCATTTGAGGTGTATGGTTATAAGCTGTTGTAATTTGTTTCTTTGGAGTTTGGATTCTCCTGGTGTCTGGTTCAAACACTGGAGATACAGGGCAGGGGAGTCAGGCTGTGGGTTGTACCCCGACAGGGAACAGGGTGAGCCGTGGGGCTGTTCCTGAGCAGGGTGCGGAAGGCTGTGCCTCAACACTTGAGTGTTCACTTTGTTTTAGAAAAAAAATTGCCTACTTTTAGTGTCTGTTTTCTTAAAAGTCGTAGCTGGTGGGGAATTAGTCATCTTTTATTTGGGTTATTGTGGCAGCTCCTGTATGACTGAATCTAACTGTGCATTAGCATTTTCTGTGTCATCTTCCATTTTTTCTTTCCTGTGCACAGCGGTGTGATAGAGAAATAGGTGAAGTTGCTAATTGAAAAGTACAATTCTAGGGTGAAAGGAAAAATACAATAGTATTTTAAGTGTGCCAAGTCTCAGTTTGCATCCTGGGAGGAATTCGTATGAGCACGGTATGATGGCATATGGATGATACTGTTCTCTTTCTTGGAACTCCTTTGGTTGTGTTTCAACCAAAGTGTTTTACAAACTACACTTGGCTTATGGAAAAATGCAGTTCTGAGTAGCTTTGTGAAAGAAACAATACACCTGTTTTCTCTGGTATCATGTTTGACTGTTGGCTTCACCTACCCATCCTTAGCATTTCTGACAACAAACAGAAACCCCAAATGTAGAAGTTTGGTTTCGCTTAGCCAAGCACCTCTTATTACACCTGGCAGGGCGTGAAATCATGCAGCCATGTTCTAGATGTTGACTCTCTATCTGACTTTGGAGAACAAGTCCATGATAGCTCTTCAGCTCACATATCTACAGTTTTCTGTGGAACATGCCAGCACAGTGGGCAGCTGTTGCCATTCAGCTTTGGCCAGTGACAGTATCAACGGTTTGCAGGACATCTTAGGCAAAAGTTAAAAACAAAGAGCTCAATGTCGAGTGAGAGATTGTATCAGTCTCATGTCACTTGGATGCCATCTCTGTTTTGGGGTTAAAAATATCCTGAATTCCCAGTCTAGAGTGCAAAACTGTCAGAATATATCATGAGGGAGACAGAAAATTCCTGTTGTCACTAAGAGCCCCTGGCTTTTATTATTACAATTGAATAGCATTTCTGCATCGTAGACAATGTTATTAATAATTGCTCATCATCCAGGACTGCAGTAAAGGAGTTGCTCCAGGGGACACAGAGTCATCGTACACCACAGTGTAATTGATAATAAAGACATGTTGCCTTCAGGGAACATGCTTTCCTTTTTATACACTGATGTTTTACTTCTGAAGTCTCCTTTAAGAAAGAGATTTCAGTTTATTTACTGATGTTTTAATGAATATCTGATGTGTCAGTCCAGCTTCCTGGCTTCTTTTGGCATCTACCACAGCTCAGTTGCCTCTGTGTATGATCTGTGACCTTGATGCAGGCAACAGAGTGAATTAGCTGCTCTCTGATGTTTTGCCTGGTTTAATAAAACATGTTCTGCATTTGGGCAGTAATCTCCATAATGGTAAATGCTTTTAATGAATGTCCATGTTGTAGAATATCATTAACATAACATTTTTCCTGGAAGACTGACACAATGCTTGTCCTAGAAAACCTTGCGCTCCCTCAGCATTTATCCATGTGGATGCCATATTCCAGCTGTGTCTGTCTGGCATGTGAAAGCTTGGACATTTTTCACCCCGTGGTATTTGTTGGAACTTTCCCTAATGGGCAGAACGGAACAGACCAGCAGCTCTTCTCGCCACCCCCGTCCTTTCCATCAGCAGCTCAGCTGGAAAATTCTTTTTTTATTGTGAGCAGAGTGCTCATGAGGCCAGAGAAGCGAACAGAGAACTCTGGGAAAAGGGTTCCAGGTTATATATTCCTCCTAAAAAGCAAATTTTCTGAAGCATGTTCTAGCAGTCTGGCTGCAGTCAGTACTTCAATAGCAGCTACATCTTTTTATTCTAGAAGATGTTATTCTTCAATAGACAGCACAATTCGTTTCTCCTCTGTCCAGTCTAGAGCAAAACGGGGGGGAAGGAGTTCTTCTAATGATATTCTGTCCAATATTTCCTAATTCTGTTTAATATTTCCTTTGCTGCACATTCATGTAGGATTCTTCAAGGGATTTTTCCATTCTCTCTGGAGGCTGGCAAAGCCAGAATCTCAGGCACACATGCACACACACACATATATGTTATGTATGTGTATTTATATGTATGTACATGTAAGTACATATATGTATCTTGCCACTTGCATTGTGGGGGAAATGCACTGCAATATTCAAATTAAAAGTGTTACTTTTGTGTTCACTAAGTGCGTATGACTGCAAGAGCATCATTATCTGAGTTTTTTCTGGCAGAGATCTGAAATCCCAGTTGTTGATGGACAGTACTCTGAGGTGCTCCTGTTTATACAGCTCAGGAAATTTGCATCTTGCCTCAAGATAAATAGTTATCACTTTAATGTGAAGGTTATGCTGCCTAGTGTGATATTCCTATCGTGGTTTAAAATACAGTTGCAAAGCACAGACACCTCCTTTTATTGCAGCCTGTGTTAACAGCCTGTAGTAACAGTCTGTCAGAATTTATTGAACTGGATCTGTAGGTTTTAAATTCTGAGAGTGGGGGGATACACCTGCAATATTTGATTTATTTGTTTGTTTTATGCTCAGCTGAACTTGATGCTGAACATGCACAGAAGGTTTTGGACATGGAGCACACCCAGCAGATGAAGCTAAAGGAGCGCCAGAAGTTCTTTGAAGAAGCCTTCCAGCAGGACATGGAGCAATACCTTTCCACAGGATACTTGCAGATAGCAGAGAGGAGAGGCAAGTTGTAAAATACCTTCTGTGTAATGCACAAACTCCCAGCTTGGAAAGCATTCTTGAAGGGGCAGAGTAAGCAGTGGTTTTAATGCTTACAGAGGAAGCACTGCAAAAATGTTCAAATTCTTCCTCAGTGAAACTGGAGCTTCAGATAAGCCTTTTAAACAAACTTTGTGTCCTAGGGGTACTGGATACCTTAGAAGATTAGTCAGGCTCTACTCCTTGTCTGAGGAAATGCAGAGCACTGAACTACATCTAGAACAGCATTTTTCTCTGCAGCTCAGGGATGCATCCATATAAAGATACGGATGGAGGCAGCTGCTTTGTCCACTGGAGTTCCAAAGCCTGGGATTGTCACCTGGCAAGGAGGTGCCTCTGAAAACTCTGCAAAGTGCAGGGGAAGGCTCAGTGTAGCATTTCAGAGCAGTTCCCAGGTGGCAGCTATTCCCACTGGGTGTGATTAGGACAAGGGAGGTCATATTAAGTGCTCTCATTACTGTGAGATGATGCAAGTCTGGCATCTCTGGACTGGTTCAAGCACAAGAATGCCAGAGATTACAGGCACTTCTGTGTGGGAGGTTTCCATCTGTTGGGCCAAAATGCAGGGGTTGTTGGACCAGTAGGGAAGCCAGTGGGAAATTATGCATTCATGTGGCAGGAAAAAATGTGGAGATTCTGTCAGTGCTCCAAATGCAGTTCTGCTATCATTTATAATGTCAGAGTGGGGAATACAATCCAAGGTTTCCATTTCTCTGCATGAGTGCTATAAATACTCATCTGCAAGATGCTCTGCATGGGTGGCTAGGGAGAGGTGGGATATATAAATCTAAATTCACGGTCAGGGAAGGAACTGAGTTTGAGTCTCTTGCTTTCTGTAATATGTGGTCTTTTAGATTAAAAGTAGACATTGTCATGGGCCAGTACCGGACACACAGCTCTGTTAGAGTGTTAGGCTGCCTAGAATTTGGAGCTTTAGCTTTTTAGTATAATGTGGAACCCGTGTGTACCGAAGAAACTGTTTTAATGAAAGATTTGGACCTGTAATAAATGTAAAACTGCAGAGCTATAGCATATTTGAAAAAATCCCCCAATCAAATTACAGGATTTCATCTCAGTTCACCTATAAGGCTTTCAATAGTGTAGTTGTTAAATTTAGATAAACCAGTAAACTGTTCATTGTAATACTTGATGTTATGCAGCAGCTGGACTTAACTCTGAGTGTCACTGAACATACTTGTTTTCTGTTTGCATGTTTTGCTGTTCAAGGAAGAAGATGCTCATCCAAGTATTTACTTCCCTTGCAAATTGTCAGTACTGTACTAACAGTAATAAGTAATTTGCTTGAGTAATTAATACTGTGAAATCCTCATGCTGAGAGAAGATACTGGGCATGAGCCTGGGTTTTGCAGACTACTGTCATTTCTTAGATTAACTGAGAGAAGAAGAACAGCTGCTCTCTGTTAACATTAATCCTGATTTCTGAATTTCTACGTCCCTTGTATATTGACATTTAGTGACTGTGCTTAAATCTGTTTGTTTTTCTCTACAAAGGCTTTTGGTTGAGAGAATTGAAAAGGAGTGTTCCAAAATGGAAAGTTTCAATCTTTGCCCCTGAGTCCCATCTCAGTTTATTTCTGAGAAGGTTATTTCTATAAATACTGCTGCTAAAAAGGTTTTGTTTTACAAAAGCAGGAATGGATGTTAGTTTCACGACAAAGATTGCACAGAGTGCTTTTGGATTTGGGCTGAGGTTGCTGCTGAGCAGCTTCTGTGTGTGGGCTCCTTCTATTTCTAGGTTTAATTATTGCTAATGCAGACAATTACAGCAGCCTCTGAAGTCTTGGTAGGTAATAACCTCGTGTAGCTGATTGTCAGTTCGCTCATTGCTCTGTTTCTTCTGCAGAACCGATTGGAAGTATGTCTTCCATGGAGGTGAATGTGGACATGCTGGAGCAGATGGACCTCATGGACATGTCTGACCAGGAAGCACTCGATGTCTTTTTAAACTCAGGAAGCGAAGACAATAATGTGCTGTCTCCCATGCTGGGTATGGTACTTGTAATGACAGCCTGCTTAGAGACAGGGATAAACCACCAGAAGTGCTTGCACTTGTAGTGGGTGATTTTATCTCATAAAACATCACACCTGATGCAGATTGACTGTTCTTCATTAGTGCTTCTCGAAACGTTAACATTTAGTTGCTGTACAACAGAGTTGCTGCAAAACTATATGATATTTCCAGACAATCTCATTTTTCTTACTACAGCTCCCTGTTGTATTCATCACAGTCTGTGTAGATGATGTGTGTCACATACTGGCTTGAGGTACATTTTTCCCAATACAGAATTAATAGAGGACATTTTAACAAACATCAACAGGAAGCTTGTAATAATTAAATGGCTTTTGTTTTTAAGACTGCTTGCTTAGAGTTTATCCAGAATGTTGCTTGTCAAACTTGGACCAGTTGTATAATGCAAGATCTTCAGTGAGAGATACTGAGAGACATGGTTCAACCCAGCAGTTTACATATACACAGAGCGTTGGTGTCTCAATAGTGGATCTTTTATCTACCATGGAAATGTTTTCCTAGTTAAGAACTTCAGTACTAAAATGCCTTTCCTCAAAAGAGCCAAAAGGATTTTTCTTATGGGAGATGATGATGCTCCTTTAAAAGTCCTTTTGATTTCTTCTGAAAATACAGATTTATACAGAAAAATACAGAAATATTTTATGAAAGTACTTACAGTACTCCATATGTAAAGCTAATTAACACCCGCTGTGAACATGAAAAGCTTGTGGTGAATGGTCAAGGCACACTTCACTACTAAAGATTTTTGTGTTTCATTGCAAAAACTGAATTCAGATGGGTGGTTTTGGATAGGCATCCACTTTGTGCATTATTAAAGCTGATCATCGTTTGAGCTTGCCAGTAATTACAGAATCTAGGACTGTTTTCCCCTTGCTGGCTGTTTGGCAGATGTTGGACCAAGAAGTTCATGTGGATTATCTATGGAAGTGCAGAAACTACTTTTTAAACTAAGTAGATAAAATGCATTAGCTTTTGAAAAAAATACATTCTTTATTTTATGCTGTAATCTAAATATTACAGTATGTATGTATAGTGTCTATACATGCACATACACTGCAATGTAATGTACCTGTGCTGTAATAATATTCCAGCACTGCAACATTACTGCAGTAAAAGTCTTGTGAATCTTGCTTTTGTGGTTCCAGACATTTTATTTCCCTCTCATTAAGGGCTTTATGTGCTTGCTTTAAGAACCTGGCACCCCAGTATCAAATCAGATGTGCAATAGTCTTCATTCTCAGAAAAATTAGATGGCTTAAAGGTAACTCTTCTTTTGCTGTCAGTGAAAACTGGGTTGTCAGGCCAACGTTGGTTTGACAATTGTGCTGAACAAAATACAAATACAGGTAAGTTATTTTAGTAACTGGTAAAAATGAGAATCAGCTCAAGACATTGAAATGTTTTCAGATTTGTCTTGCGATAAACATTGCCAGCTTGTGGGCATTGACTTAGCAACATTTCATGACAGTAAGTTAAACTGCAAAATTGAGTTAGCTCTGTTACTCGTGAAAACTCCTCCTCTGTGTGTGGTGTAAATTAAGCTAATTCATGCTGGTGTACACCACGTAAGGCAGTTTTTCTAAAATTTCTAGTGTTAAAATGTAACTCAGGTACTTGAGGACCAGTCATAGGCAATGTGGTTTGAACTGCTCTGCAAACAGTCTGAGCAGAGGTAAGGTGTAGCTCACATCCATCTGACCCTTCTGAAACACTTTTTAATAAATTTTTTAAGAGAATTTTCTCACTAAAGTTACTCAGTGCTGAAGCTGGGTGCTCTATGAAGAAACACTTGTTAGGTATGGGAGAGAAGGAAAAAAGGGCTTTCTTTCCAGATCACATACGAAGTGTTTAGATGTTTCCTCATTTTAACGTATTTGCTACTGTCCAGGGAAGAGGATCTAGTTTTGAAACCTGAACTCTCAAACTGCAAGCAAACACTGTTACACTGAACTTGCTTACAAGTCTGTTTTGCACAGCATATGGAGGAAGCAGAGTCTTAAAATCCCGCTCCTGTGCACTTGAGCTGTGGTATAGCTCTACCAGAGGATTGCTTTCATGCTGTGGGCAAGAATTTGTTTTGCTTTTGCAACATTTTTAGTCAAAACTGGAGAGGACTATTATTGTCTGCTTCCTAGTTGTTTGCTTGGTTTTAAATTTCCAGTTTGTGTAGTTCTGTTGCACTGAGTTTGTTGGGGGGATTTTCCTCTTGGTGTCTTGCAAAAGAAGGAAGACAGCCCAAAAGTGACTCCCTAACCAGTGCTGAGCTGATGTTAATGTACTGACTTCTCAATCCCCTTTGCTGAGCCAGAGCTTGACTTTTGTTGTTGTTCTTTTCCCAATGCTCAGGGCCTGACTCCAACACCTACGTGAACGAGATAAGTCTCCAGGTGCCGAGCCAGTCCGAGTTACGGCAGAAGCTCTGTTCCCTGTCCTCGACCTGCACCGACTCCGCCAGCCAGGACGCGAGCGAAGGAGAGTCCCCCGTTGTTCAGTCCGACGAAGAGGAAGTTCAAGTGGACACTGCCCTTGCTGCTGTAACTGAGAGAAAGGGTGCTTCAGATGGCAGTGATGAAAGTGACTCTCAAACTATTTGAATCTTGAAACTATATCCTTTAAGAATGACTTCTGAATGAATGAACAAGTGAATGAAGAGCTTGCCTGTGTAACAATTTGCTAACCAAGCATAACAGCCAGATCTTTTTACTTAGTGATACTGCCTTTTTACAAAATTGCCAGTCATGTGGAGGTTGGTTTTTAAAGAAAAAATTATGCCTAAAGCACACACACTTTAACAGTAGTCTTGGGGCTCAGGGGAGCAGTAAAACTGTTGTATATACTATGTATAAGAGAATTTAAGGGGAAAGGTAGAAGTTACTTTGACCACTAACCTTTAAATGGCTGAATGGAAGTACTTAAGAGTTGATGTGTAATACTGAACCCAAATTGTTCCTTGCATGTTTTCAGCTGCTGCAACTGAGATTTAGGATCCAAACCAAAATGAAAAGTTCTTTTCTACTCTTTACTACCTACTGTCTGCCTCCTGCCTTTGTCTACTAATGCAGCAGTGTCTACTGTTCTCACACTTCTTATTCAGGACCAACTTAGTTGTAGGTGTTAAGGACAAAATAAGAACCCGAGAAGGAGGAGAGATGCATATGGAAATGTTACACTCCTTGTGGAGCAGGTATCTTAGCTTTGTGTAAACTTAGTCCTCTTTCAAGATAAAATAAAGTATTTCTATCCCAACCATGTCTTTTACTTGATTACCCAGGTATTTTATCCATGACAAGTAAACAGAGGAGCCTAACTCAGAAAAAAAAATGGCTATTAGGAGCACCAATGTAACGTGCTTTTCCATGGTAACATCTGTTTGACTACACTAGGGAGATAAACCTGACTTAATTATTAATTAAGTGTGTGTATTTTAGAAACCTCAGGACCTATAGGCATCATCTCATTGCTGTTTTTTCTGCAGTCATTTTTCTCTCTGAACTCGAGGTCTGACCATGTCTAACACCTGTTGCTTGTCAAGTCTCATGCTCTATTTGCAGGGATCTGCTCTCCTTTGAGAAGGCTCCTGGCTCCTGCTCTTCCTGCATGGAGGAAAGGAATGTAATCAGAAACAGTGTAAGTAAAAAGGATGAGCTGTGATGTAGATTCCTTCCAAAGACCTGCCCTGACAAAGGCAATGGTTTGGGAACAAGGCATCTCCTGCTGCTTGCCAGTTGGGAAGTGGCCAGTTTCCTTAAGGATTCTTCTGTTAGCTGACAAAGTGTTTCCTGATCCCTGTCTGGGAAATGAAGGCTGCAAGCTCCCTACCTATAAAATTAGCGATTTACTATTCAACAAAGCAGCTGTTGAAAGAAGTTTTTCTTGAAGGAGCTTCCTTTACTCTCTCGCTTTCCAGAAGACAGACAAAATGTCCAAAAAAGTTTTGTTTTTTTTATTAAACCTCGTAGTACAAACCTGGAAAGTAAACAAAAAACTGGCAATAAACAACATGAAGTCTTTCCTTACAAGGAAAGAGAGCAGAGCAGCGCTAATAAATTAAATGTCAAACTGTAAGCCATAGTCAGAAGTTTACTGTCAAGAGGGAAAAGTACACAGCAAGGCCATAAAAACCAGACAACCACATTTGAAAACACTTGACTCTGTTTATGTTATTGTTAAATATTCCAAAACAGTTCAGTCTTCTGCAACAACAACCAACAAATTGTATTATAGGACTTTCCTGACAGTCACCACTGGCAAGCTCAGTGCAATATGGGTAGCTACGGTATTGTTGAATTCAATTACGAAACAAAACAGTTTGTGAAAACATTTTCCCTTTTTTATTCCACACATACTGTACACACAACCAGAAAAGGGCAACAGCTACTCCATTATTATTTTTTGTTGTTGTTCAGTGATGTAAGCAGCACTTATAAATGTTACAAGAAAAACCCTGTAAGCATCCAATCCAACCGATGAAGAAAGTGAAACGTAAGGCTTTTCTTCATCTTGTCTCTTTGCCATCCCTCCCCCCACCCCAAGAAAAGGCTCAAGTATTTAAAAAAATTTACAGGCATATGTACAAAAGGTGTGATTTTTTTTTTTGTTACAACATGAAGAGAAAAAATAGACAAGATGAAAGCAAATGCATTTTCACATTCAAAAGAAATATGCAGACTTGCTAGTGGCTCTAAATGTGATCATATAATGAAACAAATTCAAAACAAAAATTAATGCTTGACTGTGTAAAGGTGTGAAAAACAGCAGTGGAATGGAAATGGAATGTTAGAAAGATTGCACGTCTATGACAAAAGAAGCACTTATGGCTTCAATCACTTTTTTTCTTTTTTTTTCTT
>VZTJ01002871.1:189732-213910 GCA_013397795.1 Orthonyx spaldingii | reverse complement strand
TTTTTTTTTTTTTAAAGGATGCTATTGAAGGGTTTTTGATAAAGTAGCCAACAGCACCAAAAAATAACAGAATGGATTTCCTAATGAAATCAGGCACAGTTTTCCCTCGCATGACTCCTCAAGGCAGGCAGTCTTTTTTCCTCCTTTTTTTTTTCCTTTTTTTTTTTTTTTTTAAATTTTTATTTTTCCCCCTCAAAACAGATGCATAGTGATGTGCTGGTAAAAGAGAACATACTCCAAATCTCCTCCTTTTGCCTACAGTTAGGAAACAAAGTCCATCTTCAGCTGCCATAACCTCCCAAAGAAAGTGTGTATTCTCCAATTTAAAAAATTACAAAACTCATCTTGCTGTGACAGAATAAAAGACAGCCAAAGTAAAGCAATTTCTTTCAAGTTTTTGTCTCCTATCCCTTTTCTCTCTAGAAAAATCTGCTCACATGACTGGAGAACAAATTATAAAACACATCAAACTTCAACCTATTCAAAAAATGGGTTAAAAGCCTTTTTTCACAGTTACCAAAAAGGCTTTTTATTTTTTCAGCCATAGGGACAATACAAATTCATATTTTATCAGCCCCTTGTTGGTTTTAAAACAGTGAACATACGGCAGTTTAAAAAAATCAGACTGCTGTATCTATCTATTCTAAGTACAAAAAAAAAATTTCAACAGTTTAATGCTAAAACAAAATTAGTTCTCTAAAACCAGAAGAAAATCTTCTTTAGAGCTAGTGCAAAGACAGCTTGTATTCTACAGCAAGTACTCCAAACTATGGTATAATAATTACAAAAAATATATATAAATTGACAAAATGAGAGTGTTGGCATCTTCAGGATTAACTTGAAGCACTTTTGGATGAACTGGAGGATGAAAGCCTAGATGATGGCACGTCCACTGTCGCTCTCTTACGAGGTCCTCTTTTTGGTGTAGGCTTGCTGATACAGTTCTCAATGCTGCCATTTTTACCAGATACTTTTCCACAGATTTGATTGACAAGACTGATTATTTGTTCCTGTTCAGGAAGCGGGGAAAACAAAAGACAAATTAGCATCTGCTCTTCCAGAGTCACTTAAACAGGACAGCAATGGAGTGCTCAGAAATGCTGGGAAGCCCATCCTAAAAAGCTGCTTGTACCAGCGCTGCTCTCCAAGAGCTGATGTGGTGAATTCTCCCACTGCTCTGCTATTTACCTTTGGGGCCAAGTCCCCTCTCAGGTAAAGACGTGGAGCTCCAGCCCAGAACCCAGGCAGAGTCCTAAATCACCAGCTTGAGTTCTGGGATTACTCATTGTCACATCTACTTGGAGCCATTACTGCACCTCTCATCTACACGTGCTCTGCAAGTCTGCCTTAAAGGATGCTCATGCTGGCCTGGAGTAAGTCACCTGAACTTCCAGTTACCAACAGAGGGAAGGTATTCCAAAGTACAGAAGTTACCATAACATAACCAGTGAAAGCAAAGCCTCATGTTCCATCCCAAAGCATTGAGTGGCTTCTTGTTCTGTGGCACATATCCATGCAGTTTATGCTTCATGTTTCATCTGTGTCATCACGTTTCCCTCTGTTTTTGTTTTTTTTTTTTTTTACTTAAATCATAATAAAGCACCTTCTTCCCACATCAAAACCAAAACCAACCACCAAGCCCAAGACCCTTTTCCCTGAGGCCTCAGGAGGACAAAGGCAGAGTTAAGTCTCCTCCCAAGTGCTGGGTACTCGCCTCATCATAGCGGTACATCATCTTCAGTCCCCGACACGACTTCTGCTTCTCCACATGCCGCAGGGCACACTCCAAGCAGAAGACAACATTTTCATTCTCCTGTACAACCTACATAAAAGAGCAGAGGTGGGGGGGAAGAAGTGCAGTTAAGGTCCAAAGTGTAGCCATGTTCCGCACAGAATACTCAATTATGGCCTGAATTACTACACCTGGATTTTACTGCAGGCTAGTGGAAGGAGGTGTAAAGCATTACACATTGTGAAATGATTCAGGATGTCATAAGAAGAAAGAACGTATCTCTTTTAGAGTGCTAATGCTGGCAAATGTATGTAATTTAAAAAAACCCAAACAAACAAAAAAACCCCCACCGATAGTAGGGAGGGCTAAATCTAAGTCGTATATGCATTTATTGGCATCTCCTACGTAGTGTAAAGATCTCCTGAAAGGAGTAGTTTCCCACTGCTTAAAATGCTGTCTTAAACAAGGATGAAATCAGCTTAGCCACAGGATTCCTCAGCTACTGTCTTGTTCAGCAGAGGTCACATTTGCTCAGCTGGCTGCCTGCCAGGCCTGGACGCTCAGCTTGGAATTTAATGACCAAGTTGGGTTTTTTGTCCCCAGCTACTGTTAAAGAATGATATGGAAAAATCCTTCCCATGATTAAACTTATTCCAGAGCAAATGGACCAGAATTATGAGGTTCTGGTTAGTATTTTGGTTTTTTTTCAAATCAACTCATTTAAAGTTACTTGAAACTAATGCTACTTAAACAGAGCTCTAAAGACATGGAAAAATTCAGCACATTTTATCCTAGGGAGGGAAATGGCTACATCTGATTATATACAGTAATATTTCATTTCCATTAAAAACCTAACATCTATAACCAGAAAAATCCCAAAAAGATGACAGAGAAAAAGAACTCCCAATCTGAAAGGACTCACGTGCACTGTATTATGTTTATTTAAATACCTGTTCTTGGGATTAAATGGTATATAAGGTTGTGGGAGGGGCTTTTGGTATTTTTAATGGCATTGCTGTGTTTGTAGGTGTTCTGCATATAGCTCAAAGCCTGGAAGTGTCACCACACCTTCAAAAGCCAGTAGGCAATTCCCTCTAAAAAGAGAGAAAGTTTATGGGCTATTTTTCGACAGGTTGGCAAACGTTTGATGGATGGGATACAGCTCCCCTGCAATTTGGCTGCAATTTGTCCCTGCAATGGCAGGGACATTGTCTCAGCATGGGCTGTGGCTGCATGCCTGAGGCTCGGGACATGTATCTGAGCTGTAGCTCATCCTGAGACCTGCTCTGCCATCACTTACTGCTGCTGGCAACCTGCAGGTGTCTTTGTTAGCCCCCCTTGTGCAGTGCAAACATCTCAGGGATGTCTGAGGGCAGCTGAGGGCCTGGTTTATCCCTTCTGTCAGGGTGGGAAGCCAGCTGACACTGCTGTCTTCTGTCACCACTGGCAGTAAATGTTCTGGCAAACCACGTCAACACCTCTTTGTTTTGCATGGAGTGCAGGAGGTGGCTCTGTGGCCATGCGCTGTCTCTCAAAAGCCTATAAATCACTGGAATGCTAAAACGGGGACAGTACCCCAGGAGTGGCAAAGGACTGTACCCACCATGGAAAGATAGCACAGGTGCTGACAAATCTGACACCTCCTCTCTGACGTTTCTAACTGCAACCACTTTCGAGGCTTTTTCTTGCCATCCACGCTGGTGCTGCTGCTGTCATGGCTGCCGTAGCGCGCCGAGGAGTGGAGACCGGCCTCGTACAGCTGCCGCCGCTGCCTCAGCTCCGTGTCCCTGTGAATGGTGGGACAATTAGACACTGGCACTGCCTCCAGCTACCACAGAGCTACACACAATCACCCCTTTACCACGCTCATCACTGAAACCTGAGCTCCACACAGCAAAGCCCTGAGTGTTGTCGGAGGTTGGTGCCATTCCCTAAGCACGGCAGACACAGCCAGCACCCGGGAAATGCTGCCTAAGTTCAAAAGCTATCTCCGGATTTTAACAGTGACCACTGTATCAAGCCAATGGTTCTCAAACTGCTCCTCAGAGAACTGGGGACTGCCGAGGACTTCCTGGAGGTCGATGGTTGCTTGGGCCATGTGGAGAGTCAGGAGCTGTGGTTAACATGACTGTCATTCCTGAAGTTGCCAAAAGCCACCTTGAGGAAGAGGAGCCGTTGCTGTCAGGAGTAACAGCCCCTTCATCAGGAGGCAGAGATGAACCAAGGACCTGCTGCCATAAGGTGCTTCAGGCAGGAAAGGGGGAGCAGGGCAAGTGATTGTGCCAAAAGACGAAGATCTTGCTGTACACCCAGGGAAAAAGAAGGAGATGTCAATTAAGAACAACCACCAAGCCCTCTGGCCGCCCTTCACCCGCGGCATCTCTAAGGTGGACAATACCTCCTGTGCTGAACTCTACAGCTTTAGGAGAGCAGGTTGGGTTGGAGCTGAGTGGAAGACAGCAAGTGTGGAGTGAGCCGAGCAGATGGAAGGGGAGGATAAAATAGTGCACCACCAGACACAGCTGAAGATGAGTGGAGAGCCAAGCTAAGCAAATGGCACGGGCAAACTGAGCAACCAAAGCAGATCAGGAGAAGAGGCAGCAAGAGACACAACAAACAAACAAAACAAAACAAAGGAAAAAAAATACGGTACAGTGTTCCACTTCAGATGGATTTTTTTTTTTCCTTTTTTTTTTTTTTTTTAGATTTTGTTGTTTGGGCTTTTGTTTCCTATAAGCAGCCACAGGAAGGATCACTATCCTCCAGTGAATTCCAACCTATGCATAAGAACAAGTTTGAGAACCACTCTGATAGAGGTCGATGTGATGGTCTAAGAGCAAGCACCAACATTTCTGTTTCGCCTTTTGTACTTGCAGACTTCCTCTTCAAGGGGAAAAAAAAGGCACTTGAAAGTGGTTATTCTCACAGGGGAACCACCTGCAGGTAAAGCAGTCAGCACACCTCTTTGCATTTCTTTCTGAACACTAAACAACACATGGGCTGTTTTCCCCTTCAATATGTCACTGGAAATTTTCCAAATGAACATGCTAGTTAGTTAAATACAGTTTGTAGACTCCATTCATCAAAACTTTCTTGACATCTCGAGTATCAGTTGTCACAAACTTGAAAGATAGGTAGCAACTACATGGTAGGGAACAAAAGAGAAGATCATTACACAGGAAGCCAGGCAACATTTTTTTTTTTCTCACCTATCTTAAGAGAAACCCTGAACATGTGTCCTTAATACTGGAGGGAAAAAGGAGTGTGAAGTTTTCACTCTTTAAAACACTGGAGTTCTAACACCAGATCCGTTACCATGCATGCACAACTGCTCACTTAACTCACTGGTTTAAACCAAGACAACTTTCTGTATACAGAGGACCTTCTGCACCCATAGTGTAAACAGTCTTGATGCTGAAGACAAGGGTTCCTGGTGCAAAAGCCACTACAGACATGGATTGACAGTGACTACTGATGCCAAGAGGTTGAAAAACTCCAGGGAGGTGTTTGACCACTTGGCACCATGTAGTTCACATAATGCATCAGGAAATCTTGACTCTCACCACCAAGAATTAACAAAGTAAAAACCCAGTGCAAACTGTAGTTTTAATTCTTTGATGGTGTCTCAAGTAGGGAATTCTCAAAGTAAGACATCCTAACCATGGGCACTGTCACACCAGCTACAGCAAAGGAAGCTGCTTCTTCCATGTGTGCCTGTCTTCAGGTACATTTGGTGGGCTTTTGCTTGGCTAAGTAGGGGCAAGGTGTATCTGAACAGATTACTTACGTCATCCACCTCTGGAGTCTGTCAATGAAAACAAAAGAGGTACAGCAGGCCCCCAATTCGTTACCTGAGCTCTCCCAGGAGCGATGATATCGTACTCAGAGTCGGTCCGTTTTCTTTTTTTGCTTCTGCTGTTGCAATCTGATAAAGCAACTTTTCCATTGAAAATGGTTTGGCTATACGGCGCCGCTTCATTTCCTGGGACAGAAGGAAATTGCCACATTAGTTCCTGAGCAAGTTTGAAAATAAAATGTTATCAAGAATTAATTCAATGACCCAATATTATTGATACTAATAAACTGAGGCAAAAAAAAGCCTTCTAAAACAACCACAAGTAAAATCTTTCCATAGTCCCAGCTAAACAAAGTGTTTATATTCCAAGCACCTCAAAAAATTAATTTTTCCTGTGGAGGCCAAAAGGAGCAACACCATCACTCAAGCTCAGTAATAGTGGATGGCTCAGAATGCAAACAGATCTCATATATATGACCTGCTTGAAACCCAGGACTGGTGTTATTTCTCATCCTTTAAAACACAAAAAAGACAACAACTAGCAGAACAGGCAGATGCTAGGGAAAAGAGACAACAGGAAAAAGAGGGGGGTTCAGTTCTGCCTGTTACTGGTTCCTCTCTGTGAAAGCTTTTAAAATTATCTTTTTTGCTCAATACAAACTGAGTGATTTTGGTAGCTGAAACTCTTTTGTTAATTCTTAGGTAGGCAAATTCCTTGATTTAATGTGCAGTTGGGAAAAGTGCAGCATTTTCCCAGTACCTGCAGAGATCTGTTTTGGCTTATGTAGAGTCGGAGAGTACAAATGATGCTAACACTGAACTCACTGAATGTGACGGTGACATTTCTGGTTAGTATTTAAACCTGCCAAATACCTACTCAGCATACACAGTCCCAAAGATCTAATTTTTTACCTTAATTTTTTTTCACCCTGTTCTGTAACTCTTAATTACATGCTCTGGGTGTTTATTTTTTCACAACCAGTATATCATAAAATGAATCATTTTTAATAGCACCAATTGCATACATTCAAGTGATAACTATCACATAAAATGGAGTAAACAGCCTTTGCTGACCAAAAAGGGTTCAAAAGACGTTCAGAGGTAAAGAAAAGTGTTCTTCAGAAGCTATTTGCTCTGCTAGACCCTGGGTGGGGTTGGAACAGCTGCACTGTTAGGATTGGTATGGGAAGATTTTTCCATGTTAGCTTTGCTTAGTCTGAGGCTGTGTACACAAGAACAGACTCCAATCCAGGGAAAAATCATGCACGGGCAACACACACAGTCAGGATAAAAGGCCACAGTGGGTAGCTGGAGAAGAAAGCAAGGTTGGTTCCAGCTAGGTGACAGCGGAGGGACACCCTGAGCCCGAGCTGGGTTTAGCAGAAGTTGCTAAACTTCTCTGCGTTTATCCGAATTTCTGAATCTATGTAGATTTTTCTCTGCCACAAAGTACTGAAATACACAGGTAAGTATTTTACAACAGACTTGTACTGCTGCCTAATTGTTTCTTTTAGTAACACATTTTTCAATGTCATGAAAGTCAGTGAACATTCATATTATAATTATCATCAGCCTGGCACTTCTGACCTCTCTTGCTCTCATACATCTCTTGGTTATTCATTTTCCAGGCTGAGTAGTACTCTTATATTAATGCAGAGGCTAATTAATAACTTCAACCATTGATCTCTGCTGTGCTTTTTCTATTTCCTCTATATTCCTTCTGCAATTAGGGACTCATAATTGCACAAACCACCAAGACTACATAGTGCCAGAGCAGTGTGTCTGCTTTGTTATCTATTCTCTCCTTGTAATTCTTAACATTCAATGTATTTTTGTTATGCCACTCCAGAGCACTTGACTGACAGCTCCACAGGAATCCAAAGACCTCTTTTCTCAGTAGCAAGAATCCATCATTCAGAGCCCATCTCTGTATGTGTCAAATTAGGATTATGTTTTTAAATTTAAATTTAACATTTATCAACACTGAACTTCATCTACCATTTGCTCATTTGGATCACTCGGTATCATGAAATCTTTCTGTAACACTTCATAGCTTTAATTTTTGCTGCCATTACCTTTAATATCCTCGGCATAAAGGATTAGTTTTGCTATTAACTTCCCTTCCTAGGTTATTTCTGGATACATTAAACTGTGCTAGAACAAACTCCTGAGGAATGCAGAAAGAGACCTCCTCCCTTCTTGATAAAAACTGACCCATCCTCTGCTTCTCTTTAAATCAGGGGGTTTTTTTGATGGATGAACTTCACCTCTCAATTTATTTATGAGCCTTTTCTTCCAGAAATGCTCACAGCTGCAGCTCTTGTCCTTATCTACTTCTAAAAGTTTCAAGGACCGGAGGCCATGACCTTGCTGCAAAAGTCACCATGGTTGTTGCCCTGTTCTCATTTTTGTACAGTTATTTTTTCCTTTTGGCCTTTAGAAAGTTGTTCTTTGAAGCCTCTTTTTGGTCTGCATTTCTATGTATTTACACACATCTTGCTGCAGAGGTTATTTTATTTTCATTTTCATCTTCTGGACCCAAAAGGGATTTTTTGGTCTCATTTCAGACTCCTTTCTCATGGTGTTTAGCCGTGCTATGTTTGGTGGGGGTTTGCCATTTGAAATTGTTCATTTTGGAGGTTTTTGCTAAGCAATGTGCATGTTTTGTGAGCATCTAACATGGCATCTTTAAGCAATTTCTATGCTGCATGCAAACACTTAACCCTTCTTTCTGCATTCTCAATTTAACCCGCCTCCCTGGATTTAAAGGCCATCCTTTAAAATGAAACACCATAGCAGTGGTTATTTTGCATTTTACTGCTCTTCCAAGGTTCTTAATCTGAGCTCTCCACTACAGCACAGCTCTTTGCTAATGAGGACATCAGGTACTCTTCTGTAGGACCTCTTTCCCTTTGGCGTCATCTGAAGGAGTCCCATGTGCTCAGGGTGGGACAGCTCTGCGACAGGAGCCAAGGAGTGGGAATCCTGTGGCATTTTAAAGGCATGTTCCTCACCCAAACTGAAACTGGAGGCAGGCGAAATACCTGTCCAGTCTCTGCCAGCATCTTCGCTGGACAGTCAGGGAGTACTGTGCTAATAACCACAATTTTCCTGTTTGGGAGATCAGCGCATGGGGATTCTGTCACTGGTGACAGAGTTAAACCTGCCTTATGGACTGTAACCTCTCCTGTGTGTGCAACAGTGCTGCTTCAGCTGGAAGACTAATTCCATCTTTCCTACATACTTTTTCCTCTTGTATTACAGTACCAGCTGAGTCTCTTCCCACCAAATTTCTGGTCGTCCCTGTAGCATCAAAGCCCTCCTTTAAAACCAGACATTCCTTCTCATTTCCAAACCTCTAACCCGAGTGCCTTCATTTAGTCCAGCATTCTGTGTCCTAGAAGAGTTTCACTGACTTTGCCCAATGCCTTATTTGAAGCTATGGAGTTATCTCTTTGCCACTCCAAACACATACTCTTCCAACACAACTCTAAATCTTTTTCTCATCCTTACCTTCAAATTTCAAGAGCTCTTAAGGTGCTTTTTAAAAGCCAGCGACCTTGTTCCAATTATGGTCCAGGTTAAACCTGACTGTCCCTTTACACAGGTGTTTATATAAACTCTTTTATTCCAACAATTTTTCCAAAGTGCATGTAAGACTGAAATCAATGCAATTTCAGATGCAGAATTTCATTTTTCCATGTATTAAAGGAGATCAAGCAGTCATTCAATACAGAAGTGAAACAACATCATTTTAGTAATATAAAGAGAGTCACTATAAAAAAATCAGGTCACAGTATCACAGGATGAAAACAAAGTTAATTTATCAAATGCTAAAAACTGTCAGTATTGCTGTGGAGAACGAACAGACAGAAAGTACAGTTGTTTATCAGAGAGTTCATTTAACAGTCCAAAAGGGGAGTCTTGCCCATTACACAGAACATCTCACCACCTCTGGAAAACACGATCCTGGCCAGCCTTGTGGCAAGGATAGCAAAGTGCCTTGTCAAAGTGGAGGAACCAAAGAATAATTTCTAAAATTAAAGGGAATTAAGAACATAAGACAGTTTGAGGAGAGAAAGGGAAGGAAAAAGAAAAGAGAAAGAAAAGAACAACGCAGTAGGTATTTAAAAAGTTATTTTGATATAATCATGTTATCTGTGGTTCTTGTAAAGTTTGTGAGAGCTGCAACTTCTATTTCCAAGGTAGGTTATCATAGACTATAATCTGCTGGATTTTCAGTCAGCTTATATTTACTCAGCGCAAAGCTCTTAAAAATTAATCAAAAGAAACTGTTCTTCAAAATTTGAGGCACCAAGAGCTGTTTAATTGCTGCATAGTGATTTCTGTCTCTTACAGGAGTAGCATTTTCACGATATCAAACAAGTGTTCAGTAGAGTGATAAATACAGCATATGGAGTGAATATAATCATGTACGTTCAAACAGGAAAGGTTAGCTCAGGTTCTTATGCCTTACTTATAGATATACACAATTCCCACTTTTCCCCAAAATAAATATATAATAAAATAACCTTTATTTCAAACTAAGTTAATATACAGTTAATATAACCAGGCTGGAAGAATTCCATTTACCCTAAAGAAGCAATCCCTAACTGTGGACATATTACAGTTAATTACTTAGTAACTTGGTCTGAAGCTGTAAAAGATAATTTACTAGTGGCTTAGCTATAAAACACTACCAAAATAGTATCTGTAACCCAGAGTGTATTTCAGAAGGTTGGGAACATGATTAGTGATGTATATTCTTTGTCCAAGAACACAGAAATGTAGCCAGAATCATGATGACTGACAATTCACCTGTTTCTGCAGACAACCTGCCTCGGTCAGTTGTGTGAAAAGGGAATGGGAAGGTTATTTATTTACATCTAGTACTGGATGGGCTGGTCAGTGAACCTAAGGATTTTCAAGTCGATTAAAATTGAAATTGCCCTGATCAACAGCTTTTCCTGAATGAAGGGGCAGAGAAAAACAAGCAATACAGCTGTGAGTATTAACTGACTCTGCCTATCGTAGGAGCTAACAAGCACAGTTATTCAGATATTTGCACCTGAGATTCTAATGGTTCTAGAAAACATCACTTAAAAAAAATTAGTAAGCATAATACAATGTATAATCATTAGCTCTGAAGGGATTTTTGAAAAGCTTCCTTGCAAACTGGTCTGCAGGCATAACAATCTTCTGAATTTTTTTATATATACACAAGTCTTTAAGTGTCAGTTAACAATTCAGTCACTTTTCTGAAAACACTGGTTCATCTTATGCCCTGCAGAACTTTTTTCCTTATTTTTTTTTTATTTAATAGTCCAGAAAAACAGACGTAGTTGCACTAGTCTCACAATGCTATCAATCCTGGAATGTCTGCTTTGCTGTCCTTTTAGATGGCAGGGCCGTGAATCCATTCTAACTCCTTTTCTCAACTTACCTTGGCTGTTTTAAAGCCCATACTTGTCCACTGGGTGGTAGCAAAGTGCACCGATTCGGAAACACTATAGCCACAACACACTTTGGACACAAAGGATCCAGGAAAACAGACAACAAACTGCCCGCTCTGCTGTACAGTACGGTGCACCCTGATCCCCTCCTTACACAAGACCTCTGGGGAGATCTAGAAAGACAGGAGAAAAAAAAAAAAAAAAAAAGAGAGAGAGAGAGAAAAACAATCAATGGGAACTTTGTTTTAGTTCTCTGATCCTCTTCCTGGCTGGGTGCTGCCACATGCTACTACTCGTGCAGCAAAGCTGTGCTCTGCGAACAGCTCTGCTCTGGTTGCCTTCCCTCTCCCATCCCACACGTGCCGAACCTCAGCATTTGGAGTGACAACTGCAGAAGTGGCTCTTCTCAAACCAACAGTTTAAACTCTCACTTGCCCAATGACAGAACACTGTCTGCTACTACAGAAAGCAATGCAGGTCATTCACCTTTCCATCCAATCTTTTCCGACTTGGCAGTGAATCCACTGTGCTACTGCACTTCTGGGTGATGTTAACATGGGTAGCCAAGGGAGGGTTTTTTGTTATGGGCTCCCAATTTTATACTTAAATGCACTAAATAGAAATTGTTATCCACAAGATAAACAAGGACCCAAAAATACTTAAGTATAAGCTTCATGGCTGATGAATTGATTAAATCCCACTCCTTCTGTGAGGCTAAATACATTCTAGACAGTATTAAAAATGGACGTTTATTGCACTGTCATGTTTGTTTGTATATTAACACATAATCACAGCCTCGTTAGACAAATACCATGTGAGTAAACACTGCAAATAGAAAGTAGCCCCCTCTGCATCACTGTAGTTTAAGACAAAACCAAAATAAATCCCCAACCAACCAGCCTACTAGTTAGCCTTGGGTTCTCAAATGGGAACACCTCTCCCAGTGTTAACCTACCATTACATTACTTTCAAGCATTTCCAGCCCTGGAGTGCCATTGGCTTGCAGCAGGGTATGTACCACATCATCAAGTTTGTTCTCTTCCGCAGCAGGAATGCAATACCTGTTGTTTTGTCAGAGGAAAAGAGAAAGATTTACTGTGGAGCAAATAATGGTCCACAGCTAGAGAGTAACAGGCAATTCAGTCCAGCACATTGATTACAAGAAAGAAATTAAACACAAGCTTTCACACACAGTTCTTTTGGTAAAACACTGAGGGTTGAAGGGAAGTTGTTTATTCAGACTCAGTCTGATCATGTTCAGCAAGTATCAAAGCACACAAAATCCCCAAAACAGAAATGTGAAAACTCAGTGCTCTGTAGAGTCAGAGGAGAAAAACCAGCAATAGATTGATGTTCATTTTAACAGCATCAAACCAGCTAATTATGGGCAGAAGTTTGCTTCTTGTGAGCATCAATATATGTTATCTTTACCATGAAAGGCTGTATTTATTACCTATGCATCAGCCAAAGCATCTTCACATTTAATAACATTTTCTGTTTGTAACAGTCAAGAAACCACAAATTCCCTCTACTGTTGATACACGAAGTTGCCTAAGACCTTCTTGCCTTGCTTACTGAACAAATCCCACATCCCTCCTCTCCCTTACAACAAAAGACCTGACTAAGAGCAGCCAAAGTGGCAGGAGATGTTTCAAACTCTGCTGGGAATCTGCCAGCTTGCACATCCTCCTCTCCTTATCAGCCAAGGAAGCAGCTGTCCTCTTGCGCTCACTGCCAGCACTGCTCCCTCAGCAGAATTGACAAGAAGTAACACGGGAGTCTCGAGTCTTAGAGCCACACATCCAGAGAACTGCTGCTTTTCTGGATGCAGGGCAGCAATATGGTGACAACTGGTCACTACTTTTGCCTGCAACCTGCCCGAGGGGTGACGGTTTATGTCCACCCAGACGGTACCTGTTCCCAAAATCTGGTAGTTGGTACTTGATGACTGCAAACTGAGCAGCACAGCTCAGTGGGAAACACAGTGCTAATCCTGGGATTCCCAAACCTGTCTGCAGTTGCTGCTATGCTCTGCTTTATCTGTGACATTACTTTATTTGGGTTTGTTATGCTCAGGCAAGTAAAAAGCATCTCCAGCTTTATCATGACTTACCCATTCACTTTATGCAATGAGACCTCAACCTGGAGTCCTTTTGCCCCCACACCAGACATACACACACACACACACACACATACACACATTGAGTCACTTTTCCAAACTTGGAACAAGAGAATGAAGATGGAAAGATTTTTGGGAACTGGTATAGCCTTCCTGCCATTCATCTGATCTCTCCACCAATTTCATGAAGTGTTCTGCTGGCCTTACACACCTTGTCAGGGTACTTGCTTATAATGTGCACTAGCTCCATGTGCATCACACAGAGTTATCCTGACTGATCAGTCTGTAGGAGGCTGCACTTCCTATGATTTGAACACCTCATTACTGTTCATTGTACTGATGATGACTTTGATTTGTGTTTCTTGATCTTCAAGCCAAGAGGCAGAAGACATGACATTATTTGCTTGTACAGCTAATTGAGGCCACAATAAGAGCTGGTTGCCCAAAGACCAACTCCTTACATATATATTGACAATGATCAGGAACTTGCTAAGAAATCCCAAAGTTAGAAAGAGGTGAAGTAGAAGAAATTCATCTTGATAAGTAAGGATCAAGTCCCAACAGCAATTTTAAATGCATGCCATGTCTCACACACTTTGCAGGGCCTGTGTTGCTAACAGTGACAGTTTCAGTACAGCTCCCCACGTGTGGTGCATCACTCTAGTTACACTATAATAACAGATTTGAAACAGGGATGAACATATTTTAAATTTGAACTCAGATCATGGCAGAACCCACTCTTGTCTTTTAGAGTCAGAAAATGTAGCTGAAACAGACAAAAGATTTTGGTTTTTTGAGGCACGCAATCCCTCACAAGACAGACACAGGAAAATGCTTGGGAAGGATGTGTGAAGAGGAGGGGCAGCACAGAAGTGCTATCTGAGTACTGGGGCAGGACCGAGAGGAATGAGATGCTTTGCAACTGGTGTATGCTGCAATTGCACTCATCTGCAATTCCTGATGTACCTATAAAAATGGGAAGTGAGCAGACAGTATAGACTTCTGAGTGTGTTGGGGAGAACAAGATTTCCTTCTCTCTTTTAATGGGCACCGAGGATCCCTCCAGAATAAAAAGGTTAGGTCACTGACCTCTGCCCTGCATGCAAATTGAGTTCTCCCCTGTTTAATCTCCAAGAGGTAAAATCTGAGAGATTAGAGAATGAGCTGAGCAACTGACAGGTAAGTGAATTTGTTTGAGTACCACAGGGACCTGTCCTTGGAGGAGAAAATTTCTGGGTAGTGGATGGACTTGGCAAGATGGAGGAGAGGTTTGGAGCCCAGTGGCTGCTTTGTCTTCCCTGAAGCAGCGGCTGAAGGCAACGTTGTCAGGGCTATTCCAGACCTTCAGATACTAAATTCATCTTCTCCTAACACAGTTAGGTGCTTTATTTCACTATTAAAAGTTGTAATGAGCTAATGAATACTAGCCTAACACTTCAGTCTGGCAGCCTTGCTGAAGAACAGCTTCAAGAGACAAAGGAGTTTCACCTCCTTCTTATGAGTTATTCCTGCCTACTATCCCTGTTTCATCAAGGCAATCATCACAAACACACCTTAAGCTATGTACTCATCTGTATAAGTCCATAAAGTAAAAGCAAATGGCTTCTTTACTTTTATTCTTATTGAATTGGAAAAACAGGAATAGTAGCCTTTCCTAAAATCTGAGCTGTCTGCATTCAAGCCTGTTCAATCCCAAAAGTCACATGTTTTGACACACACAGTATGAAGAGTGGCCTCAGAACTTAATTAGGGGATTCCTGAATGCCTTCTGTTTGGAATTTACTGTCATTTAAGACTAGGTGAATATCACAGAGAGAAACAGACTCACCTAAGGTTGAGGACAACATAGCTTGCTCAGCGATTTGTCCTGATAGTATATTATTACAAAAGATTACAGATTCCTGATTCACAGAACAGGGTGAAGAGCTATGAAATGCCCATGACAGAAACTGACAAACTCCCAGGTCTGCAGCACAATCCAGCAGTTATCTTTACCCCTTGAAATGATCATATACAAAACATTTCTTCAACTTAGCACATTTAGAGAGAGGTGATCCTGCTTTAATGGATTTCTCCAGATTTTAAATCCTTTTTGTTGGGCCATGTGCTTTCCCAGTGACACCTGGATCAGCACCCCTGACATCAGCAGCATCTGAGAAATGTGTGAGAACACACTTTGCATGTGCATAAAGAGCAGTTCATGATGCCACTGCCACCATGGGGATTTCTGGGTGCAAAGGCGGCCCTGTGGACCTCCTCCTGTCACATCACATGAGGAGTCAAAGGCTCATAGAGTTCCGAGTTCAAGAAGGGAACCACTGGAACTGCTCAACACGAACCAGCTTCTCACGCTTGCAGGAGGGACACCATTTCAGCAACTCTGATCAAGAAACAATCACATTATCATGCATTGTTCTCACTGATGATGCTCCTGGGTAATAACACCAGTATCACAGGAGCCTGGCAGAAAGGCACATGACCTGCCAGCAATACCTGCTTTCTCCAATGCCTCTATCGTCTCGCACTGTAAATTAAATCATCATCGTCTGCAGAACTACGTATGCACTGAATTCAGGTAGGATTCACCATGTTCAAAAGCATTTATAAGTTGACTGCTGAGTGTATTTGCATGATGTGTCCACAAAATCTGACAGGAGCTGACTGGTGATGGCCACATCAAGACACCAGAACAGACCACAGAAGACCAAGTGAAACTTTTCTTCCAGGAAAGGGGTTTTCACCTCCTAAATTTATACCACATTTTCCCATTAAAACTGGAACCACACACACACACTGGACCTTTTAGGTTAGATTCCCTCATGCAAAAGTACTACACAAGCTGCTGCTAACATCAGCCTACAGGCAGCCACTGCAGGGAACATGAAGAAAACAAACCATGGGAATACCTACCAAATGCAATCAGCACCAGTGTGTAAGTAGTCAATGTATGGAAGGTGATTTTGGTCTCGAGACCAGCATGAGGTAGAAAAGACCATGCCAATATTTAGCCAAGGAATTGTCACTCCTAAAACAAAGAGATTGAAAAATGAGTTTTGAGTAACTTCAGTTTGTTCAGTAAAAGACAGTTTGAGAGGGCATTTAAGTCAAAAATCTTATTCTCCCTGTAAGCTGATCCTATCAGAGTGAATAATTCACAGGGAGTAATTTAACAAAGTCAGCATCTTCCACTAAGAAAATATCTACTTGCCAACTGCATTGCCCTTGAACATATTTGTTTTCTAATTGCTGTACAAAATTTAAATTCTTTGGAGAATTTACAAATACCTATAATTCAAGCTCTTTGCCACTGATCAGAGAAGGTTGCTTCATGTTGTCAAGCATACCTGTAACTTTGCAACAGGTATCCTGTTTCCCAGTTGGTTTGTTCAGGCTCAGCACCTGATCTCAACAGCAGATTCCACTGTGCTTTCAAAGTTTCCTACCAGTAAACTGCAATGGTGTATATGCAGCTGGAGAACTTGTGACAATTCATTTAGAAAATGTGTGTGCTGCTTTTCCCAGTGCTACAGACTACATTTTGCAAGTATGGAAGTTGCACAGCTCTGTCCTGACACAAAGGAACACTGATACCCTGGCAAGAACAGCAAGGGACACTGCAGGTTCCTCCCAGGAATACGGTCTCAACTATTCATTAATCCTTTATCTGCATGGCTGCCTTCACCCCTTTAAATACCACCTGCTACATGCAACTGCATGTCTGCTCAGTCAGCTGGGGAACAGGGGGGCCAGAAAGAGGGAGAAACCTTTGGTGCTCACAGCACCACATTCAGGAGACATTTACACTGGCCGAAAACACAGAGAAGGGACTTGCTTACCAGGCACAGCACCAAGATGTCGCAGGATGGATCCTGTATTATTAGGAAGGACTGTGAGGTTCCACCCATGCCTGTTTGAGGGGCGACACAGAGGCAGACACAGTCAGTGCACATTCCCAGTGCCAAGCTGCCCTGCTGGGCTCTGCTCAGAGTGAGGCAACAAAGATGGTGGGTTTGGGGATCTTACCTTGAAAATGGTTCAGATTTTCCCACAGGAAAACCACTCCCATGGGTGTTGGTATCTACTTTTCCACAATGCACTGCTACATGGCAATCTTTCTGTTCCACTATCCGCCAGTATTCTTGCTGTGGTAAGAGAAAGCAGTAATGCATTTTTAATTTGCTGAACAAGGTATCTCTCATTAAAATATAAACACTAGAAATTTACAGAGTTTTCATGACCTCAATGTAATTCAACATAAAATATTGCTTAAAAATAAGAATATAAATAATTAAAAGTAACAATAAATTAGGAAGGCAAAATTTAGATCCCCTTGGTTTCAGTGCTTCAGCACATGTCAGATTAAGAATTCTTTCTATTCCTCAGTTCATCAACACCTTTATTAAAAATGTTCAAAAAAATTTTAAAAAGGAAGAATCAGCACCATGTCTACTTAACCAAACTAGACAGCCTTAAACTGACTACAGAAATGCTTGAAAGTCAACTATCCTGAATCCCCATACTCAGGGTCCTGAAATAAAAAACTTTTACCACCTCTTGAGCTGGCCTCACCTCTACTTCAGCTACTGTAGGCTCCTTTGTGAAGCACATGTTCATGATGTTTCTTGCTGTTCGGTAAAAGGTTGTTAAAGAAACAGACCTACCCTGTGAAAAAATAAAATAAAATTAAAAGTGAAAATTATAAAACATGCCTACATCCCCCCATGTCCTCACTCTTTTCCTTACAGGCTCAATCCCAGATGACAACAGAGGGAAAAGAGGACAATGTCTCCAGAAGAGGTATGGGTCTAAAGCTCATTTTGTTGCTGAGAGAAAATACCTCAGAAGATACAGAAATTCAATCACATGAACTCACCAAACCCACCATGTAAAAAGGCCAACTGAATGTTCCCAGAAGGAACAGTGCTTTGTCCAGCACAACGCTCAGTGTTTGATACCTACAGAGGATGACATGGCCCAGCTTTCTATGACAGATTGCAAAGAACCCAGTCGGCAGCCAAACAAATCCAATACATTACCCAGGGACCATGTGGCTATGCTCTTTACATACAAGGAGCAGGTGAAAAAGACTTCGAAAATTCACAGAAATGCTCAGCATCGAATGTTGTCTGTGGTGGAAGAGGGTCACAAAAAGCAGTGTTTGTCAGGATTACTGTAATCACCTGCTTTCAAAAAGCAGTTATGCTCAATTCAATAAAAACAGTTCAAATGCCAAGGAACCAAGACCTGTTATTACAAGGCTGGGAAAAGTAAAACACAGTAAAATTGCTGAATAAGTGCATTCTTTCTTGGTGCTGCTGCAGGAGCTGTACAAGAAGAGGATCTGACTTGGTTTTCTGCTTGAGCTACACCAAAATTTTCCAGATACCTGCTTTCCTGCACACCTACACCACCAGAAGCTCTGGGAAGCATTGTCTGATGGCTTTAGAGGCAAGAGCTCAAGAACCCACTTGCTCCTTTCAGCCCTGACATCCTGGTATGCTCAGACAGGAACACCTCTGTTGCCTCCTCTGCTCCAGCGCAGAAGGAAGATGCTGGGAAGCTGTGTGCAGCGAGAGCTGGCAGGCACCACACGAGGTCTGAGGGCACTGCTGCAGGCAGAGAACAGCAGTGCTCTGAAAACATGGAGTACAAAATGTCTTTGCTCCCTTAGCAGGTCCACTGCTCCTTCCCACTGTGCCCCCTGATAGCTCATCCGAGCAACCACAGACTTAAAAACTCTACATAAATGAGTTTTATTATTTGGACTGTTACCTTTCTAGTTTTTCAATTATGAAACAGATCAGCGAAGCCACCTCTGCCTTTTCTTGCGTTTAATTTATTTAATAACTATGTCCAAGAGTAAACTAGAAAGAACTATAAAAGCAGCTTTCCCCCAGAGGCCAAGTCTATCACTCTGCCATGCTCATATGGTTGTAACGTTGTCACTTTTTTAATTGAATGCTGCATAATTAGCTTTAGCAAAAAAAGTTTGTGAAATGCCCAGGGCCTGGGGCACTCTGATTCCCATAAACTTCAGAGCTGGATTCTTTGTGATCGAATAAGCAATTTCCTTCATCTTTTAATGCCCTTGTGAATGGTTTATTGAGGCAGCCTTTTACAACAAAACCTCTCGTAAAGCGCAGGGCCCGCACCAAGCCACGGCGCTCGGGCACAGCCTCCGCTGCGTGCAACCAACCCTGCAGCAGCTGCCTCCTTTCAGTTACTTGCTTCTTCCTCTCATATTATGCAGAAAAACAAAATTAAGGCCTCATCTTCCAAGATTAACCATGCCTTTCCGTTTTTCAGGTATACAAGAAAGAAAATAGAAATATATAGCAAGCACGAAGAAAGAAAGTGGAAAACTGGAACAGTTTAACCCTTTAAAATTCCATATACCCATTTCTTCCTCTGCCAAGAATTTGGTATCTTTTTAGTCTCCTAAAAACTGTAAAAGAAATTAAATGGCTGAGGGTTTTTTGTTGTCTGGTTGTGCTGTTTGGTTGTTTTCTTTAATCTGAGGGATTTCGTAACATTTTCTGATGCCAACACAGAAAATAATTTAAAATGTTTTAACAGAGCATTCTAACCAGAACACAAAATGAATTGCTGAGGAGAAAAATATGCTTTCCAATACCCTGAAAAATATCTCAGCAGTTCAACTGTCCTGGGAGCTTCAAGCTACAAAGCAGAGTCTCTGTTGCTGTGACAAGAAGAGAGGAAGGTTTAAGAAAAAAAAATCCTATTTCCTCCCTTGATTCTCCTCACATCTGATTCAGGGGCCACAAGAGCCAACCCAGGGAGAGCATCACCACCACCAAGCCTGGAGGGAAGGCAGAGAGAAGGACACTGCAACTCTGTGAATATTAAAGACATTAAACCAAACATAAATCTGAGCTGAAACCAGAGATTTCACAATAGCCACAGGTGGGAAGGAGGGGCTCCTGTTAAGCGGAGTATGAAAATGCCAAGTCCCTGGGTGAAGACAGCTCAGCATAGGATTTCCAGGACGGTTTTATGGGAGGGCTGGCAAAATTCGCATTGTGAATTTTTTCTGTGTGTCCCTCTAATGGGTCTGCTAATAAGACTTCAGTTTGTTCTGTATGGAAACAAATGCTGCTTTCAGTCAGCACCAGTATAGATTTTTAAAATATTTTCAGAGCTAAAACTGGAGAAAGAAGAGTGAAAATCTTGCATCAGATCCTTCTTTGATGTCAGCAATTTACTTCACACACTTAGAAAAGACAATATTTTAATCGTCAGGTAGAAAAGCCACCTATTTAGGGAGTAAAGCAAGCAAGTACAGCAGCCTGTAGCACACACTTAAAAGCACAGCAGGCCTCACAGCCTGGGAAGGAGAGACACTGAAAATAATTTGGGAGTTCTGGCAGAAAGTCAGCTGAACACAAAGGAGATTTACTCTAACCCTGACATGTGATATGGTGGTAACTGCTCCTGGAAGACTGGATGTCTCTTGCTAAAAACAGCTCAAGCATGTGCTGACTGCAGAAATTACTGTGAGAAACCCTAAGTGTACGGCCTCTTCGTAGTCTGAAGAACAGACTTTATGACCTAAACTGGACTACAGCCACATGATTATGATGTTCTCCCTCCAGCCCTCAAGCTATTGACCTGGGCATTTTTCACAGACATGAGTTTGTTGGGTTTTTTTGTTTTATGGGTGTTTTTCATTTTTGGTTAGAATTAGCAATGCACTTTAGAAAGGAACCACTACAACCCCATCATCTGTGAAAACTGTAACATGAGGATGGGTTCTGTTAATCAAATTTCAAATTTTCTCAGAAACATGTTATTAGGTAAAGAACACTCCCCCATCCTCACACACAGGAATAAAAGGCTTGTTTCATTAAATGCCATGAAGCACCCTCTGCTTACAACTGGTACCAGCACCACCTTCCCTCAGTCTTTTAGGCCTAGTGATAAACTACAGGAATTTTATGTTTTGTGGGCTACTCTGTGCATAATGTCTGTGTCTTGAGGCTTGCTCTAAGTGGCATAACCAGTATTAATGCCCCAGTCCTCCTACAGGACTTTCCCCTGAGTGCTGTGAAAATGAAGTTTCACTCCTCTCTCTGCATCTCTGCACTCAGGCTGACCAGGCATCCCACAGGGTGCTCCACAGCAGGGATCTCTCCAGTACCAGAGATTTGCTTCCCCCGCCTTCTCCCCAGTCCATCACCTGCAACAGCAGTTCCCAGTCTCTGCAGTACAGAGAATGTGGGATGGGATCAAAAGAGGTAAGCCCCAGTGTCTGGGAAGCTGCTGGTACCACAGTGGACAACCCAAGGCATTCTCTGAGGGGTTCCATGTGCTGCAGCTGCGTTGGTGGGTGGGAAGAGCCCTGGCACACCGGCTCAGTGATGCTCCTCTCTAACAGCCTCTATGCTCAGGACAAAAGTATTTCTACCTGGTAGTGCCAGACTCAGACAGGGTCTGATGCTGCCAATACTGCCAGTGCTTTTTTGGTGATGGAGCAGAAATTCTGGGAGCTCTCAGCCTTCTGGGGTAAAGGCCTGGTACTCAACAGACTCAGACTGGTTATACCAGCTACACTTTGCTTGCTTGGTTTGTTTTATTTTCTAAGTCTGATTGCAATAATTCTCACACATCCCAATCTTGCTTTTTCAGTAACTTTGTACCTACTGAACTTTAAAGTGGGACTTGCACTAGAAAAGAAGAAAAAGGCATTCCCCCACTAAGTTTGAGGTTGTTCATGCAGCAATCAGGGTAAGGTGTATCAAGTTTTACATTTAAGCATTGTTAAGCACAGGACATTAAGCACAGAAATGCCATTTCACTATTCACAAAAGCTGCTGTCATTAGATAAGCTTCTCTCCAAGGGCAGCATGGCAAAAAGATTGCTTTTCAAGGGTGGGATTGAGGCCAGAGTCCCCAAGAAAAAAGAATTTTTGGGCTGACAAATCATAACAGGCTGCAAAAGAAAACTCAAGCAAGCTTTTAAAGCCCAAGTTGTGAGCTCATGCAGTCCCTAAATAGCTTAACAATAATTCATTTTGGGCTATCTGGCTTCATTTCCTGGTGATGGAAGCAAGATTGGAAGGGGAAAAACAGCATATTCCTTTACTGGGCACGGACACTCAATGTTATATTTCTCTCAGAGCACAGCTACGCAATTCAACACAACTCAAAATTGCACTGAGTTGCAGTGCCAAGTCCTGCTCCAGAGCAGTAGACTGCCAAATAAAATACAGTGAAAGAGTCAGCATTCCTTTGTAAATGGATGTACTTGATATGTGGAGGACTAAGCGTCCATGTGACTGTTAGTGCTGAGCAAAGTCTGGCATCGTGGATGAAAATATTGTTTGCATTTCAATTTGCCCTTTCTAAATGCAGTGGTATTTCTAGTGATGTTAGTTTTGATGTGCAGCACTACTTCACTCAACAAGAGATTTGCAAGAAGCAGGAATGAGAAAGCAGAACATTACTTTAAATGTCACTACAAAATGAAAATAAAATCTGTGTCTGCAAGGATAATTGGGCAGAGATATTCAGGGAACCTCTCACATGGAGATGAAGGGGGGCAGAGCCCAGTGCATCTTGTTATGAAAATAATGCCTCCCAGCTTTTCCAGACATCCTGCCAGAGCCCGGCAGATCAGGATAAAGCCACCGGACTGCCTGGCCATGTTAACCATGGTAACTGCTGCCTTGGGGATGCCACAGCAACCTATCAGCTCCCCCTAGACAGCTGGGTGTGCACCCGGATGCCCCCCAGACAACAGCACCATCGGCTCTCCAGAACAGACCGGGCAGAGCCAGCCTCATTACCTTGTATATACACTTATGTAAGTCGCTAAGAACTCCCTCCTCCTCCTCCTCGTCCTCCTTCGTGGTCTCCTTTTCCTGAGCAAAGAGCCGCCGCCTGCCCGTCTTCAGTGGGACATCGACCTCTTTTAACTTGTTGCGGAAGCCATTTTTGTGAACCACGCCATTGATGAGTCCATTTTTGGGCTCAAACCGGGGCAAGGAATGGAACTTGTAGGCATTCTCTGAATGTCCCTCCAAAGGTCCTTTCCTCTTCTCCAGGATTTCCTTTTCCAGCAAGACTTCCTTCTCCAGTTTCTTGTGCTCCTCGGGGGAGAGGGAGTCGTAGGAGAGCAAGTACTGGCAGTAGGCTTCTTGCAGCTTGGCCAGCCTGTCCTGTGCAGTTTTGGGGATGCGCAGCATGTCTGCCAGCTTGTTCCATTTCTTGAGGTCAGTCACTTGCTGCATCCCCCCCATCTCGTTGATCAGCTGGACAAAGCAGGCCAGGTCGAGCTCGCAGCCTCCTGGGGTTCACACGTGCCAGGCAGCAGAGGAAAGGAAAGGGAAACATAGGAGTAGATTAGGAAAGCTGTGGGCAGCTCATGTCAAATGTGCTACCAGGCTGGGCACACAGGGGACATGACAGCTCCAGTCGCCTGGGCACCAGAGCAGATTTGTCCCTCTCTTGTATGCCTCCTGCTGAAGAGAGGCACACACCACTGTTTTGCCAGCTTAATTCATTCACGGGCTGTAGCCTGCTACTTGCAACAGCCTTCCCTATGATTCAGTTTGCTGTCCTCCTTGAGTTTCATTCCCTTCTCTTCTCAGAGCACCCCAAGCTATCTCCTTGGCATGCATCTGTGCCCTGGTCATTACCCAGTGGCTGGGGAGATGAGAGTTGCCCAGCTCTGTAAAAGCCCACACACCCTCACCCACCACCAGTCCCACATCTGGTTCATACCAGGAATAAACAAAACCAGTGTCAAGCTGGGGTGCTGGCCATCAGAAAAACAAACACCTATCCTTTCTGGAAGCAAAATATCAATTATCTAATATCTGCACAACACCTTGAATGAAGTTAGCATTTAAAACGAGCACAGTAACATTATTAATTTCACTACAAGTAATAAAATCCGTATAAAAGTCAAAGGGAGGCAGGGGGTTGTTTGGGGTTGGAGCCTGCAACTGCATAAAAAGTTCCAGACACATTATTCTTCCAGTCTGAGGCCATCCATATTTTATACTCCATTCTGGTTTTGTATGTTTAAAGATGACTAGCACATTTCACACTTCAGT
>VZTJ01002871.1:175194-189662 GCA_013397795.1 Orthonyx spaldingii | reverse complement strand
AAAAAAAAAAAGGGAAAAAAAAAAAGGATTATACAAACTGCAGCATAAAAAGCAGCCAAATGGAAGAGGAACAATAAAAGAAACATCATAAATACTCTCAAGGCACAGAAATAAATCATCAGTGGAAAGAGTGAAGAAATGGCCCAAAGACCACCTACAATTCAACAGGGTGCTGTTCAAGGAAAAAAGAAAATTAATACAAAACCAGCATCAACATCTCTGCTGCCACACTGTCTCCCCTTTGCCTTTTTCTTTGAGAAGAGTAAAGAACAATTATGCCATAGCATTTCAGAGCACTCAGAAATGCTATTGCAACAGAGGAGGGCAAGAAGCAGCATTATGGTAAATATTTACTGCAGGATGCACAGTTACATCATCTTAAGTCCTATCATCTTGCCTGCCAGCCCAAGCAGTTATTACTTTTTTCAAACTGCCCTGTGCTGCATCTCAGATGCTTCATTGCTGACTCCAGTTTCCCATCTTCCCTCTGCTTTCCCCCTCTTCCACCACTTGTGCCAATCCAGTGAGGAAGAAGGCTCAGCAGTGTAAACCTGTCTGCAACATTTTGGGACAATGGTTGCGACCAAGGCAGAGCAGCACGAGATGCTGCTCACATTTATACTGCCCACAAAACACAAGGCAAAGGTGTTTCGCTGCAGACAAAACCAAGCATAAGGCTTTGAGTAGAATATGACAAGGGAGGAGGTAGGACCATGAGGCAGCAGATTTGTCCTATTTAGTTCATTTGGGAATGGGTTGAGGGAGTTTTAAAAAGGTCTTGAAGCTGAAAAAATGCAAAAACCGTTGGGGAAAAAAAACCCACAATGAGTTTAGAAAGTTTTCTTTCTTTCTTTCCTCTTTAATCTTCCATACATAATATAATTGTAACTTTCAAGATGGCTTCTGTTACTTTTTCAGTCAGTGGTTTCTACACGCAGGTCACAAATAAGCTGAAGGTGTAACTCAAGATGGCTTTCCATGCCAACAGATTCAGCAATCTACATAAAGTTGGGTAACATACTCCTAACTTGGAAAGAAGTCTGGCCCAGATTTGCCATTGAATATGTTCTCCGGTGGGACAAACAGCACACATCCAGTTTAAAGTCCTAGTTTCAGCACTGTTGAAAATTCAATTTTCTCCTGCATCATGAAATGATCACTCATAATCACTCCGCAATATTAGAGCCCGAGTAGCACTTCATTCAACCAGAGCCTACAGCTAAGGTTTGCAAAATGCTCTCAATTATAATTCCATTTCACATAGCCATAACTTTTGGAAGCCTTTATATCTCAGACTGATGTTTTCCAGGATCAACCTAAGCTTGCTGCTTAAACTTTCATTGAAAGACTAAAGGGGAAAAAAAATAAGGAAAAAAACCCAACAACAACAAAGTTCCAACCTCTTTAAAAGCACCTATAGCAAAATGGCTCAAATAGGAGATTTGCCATGTTATGCGGAAGCAGTGTCTTTTTTTTTTTTTAATTGCCTTAATTTCCCTAAGTTAGGAATACTTTTAAATTGCTTAGTGAGCAAGCCCATTCTAAAAAAGAAAATCTTAAATCTTCAGGTATGCATTTAATACCAAATGCTGGTACTACACAAGCCATTGGCAAAAGTCCCACTTGCTTCAATGGAAATGTGATTTGGCCCTGAGAGGAGGGCTAGGTATGCATGTCTACTACTTAAATAAGCGTGCATTTATCACCACAGATTATTTTCTATGCGTTTTGCTAGAACCAATAGATTTTTCCTCTTTGTGCACTGACGGTCTCCAGCTTCTTTCCTCCATTTTGTTTTTGATTTTAAACACAGGATAGGTAGGAAATTAACTGCAGAAAGGATACATAGGATGCAAATTTGTATGAGACCACTGTTTGCTCTGGTTATATGGCACCCAGAAGAACAGGATCCTTGCCTATTCATTAGGCTCTTAGGTGGTTAAATAATACAAATAATTAACAGTAATGCTATCTTAATGCCGAGTTAAGGTATTTCATTAAAAAGTTAACATTGTTCCAGGAGTGCTAATCGAGCTGTCTTGCACATTTTCTTCTCTCTCTTGCCAATGTAAATGTAATTCATTATTCTCTTCTATTAGCATACAACCATTGCATACATTAGGCATACAAAATGTTCACTTATTGCTGCTTGAGTGATTTTAATTTTCAGATTTCCTTGAACGTTTTTGCACGGCTATTGCAACAAAGCACTAACCCCTCGTTCCTTCTTCTTAAAATTTTGTTATTTCTCTGCTGTGCCCTGCATCAGTTCACCATAAAGTCTGCAATCATTTTGTGTGCTTTTATGCATTTTTCCTCACTTACCATATGTGATATAAAATAAAGTTTAAAAAGGAGGAGGTGGGGGGAAAGAAGTGTTGTGAATTGTTTAAACAGCAAAGCGTGTCCTTTAATCCAACCAGCGCTAAGAGCTGCCTCGGGTTGGATAATGCCTCAAAGGCAAAACTCTAGCCTTGAGTCGCAACATGCAGGTCCTGTGAGCTCTTGACTCAAAACACCTCAAAAACAAAGGGGAGAACTAACAAAAATTAAAACCACAGGTTTCTTACTATGCGGTGGCTGCAAAGGCAGTCGAGATGGAGGTAGCTCATTCAATAGTTCATTTGTATGCTGCTGTTGTCATGTTTTTACAAACTATTGTCACATTTTTGTCACGTGTCATATCTGACAGCAGCCCATAAACCAAGAATTCTGTTAAATAAGTGATTCTCACTCAGGCATTAGCCCTGGCAGACACCTGCTGGGAGAAATAATGAAACCTCCATTTTGCAATCAACTACATTTTACTGCCTATTCTTGACACTTAATGGTTGTTAAATGTCAGCAGGTCACTGCAAATTTGTGATTTTAAGTGTCTGAGTACCCAAACACAAGTCAGTTCTGAGATATTTTTTTTCCCCTTTGGTTAAATGTTTTTAAAAGAAGAGGGAGGGGAAAAATGTATTAAAGCCTGGCAGCATTGCAACCTCTTAGGAAAACATCTTTGGAAAGGTCCAAAAAATATTCTGAGACAACCTTTAACACAAGGCTATCAATATCCATAGTTGTACTACCCACATAAATAAACAGCAGGGAAAGAAGAAAACACTGATATCTGCAGACCAAGGTCCCACTAGGCATTTTTTTTTACCCTGGGTCAAACAGGGAGGAAAATGGCAATATGAAGTCGCCCTGGAAAGCTCTCCGACAAACCACCTGCATTGTGTGTGGCCAATGGAAAAAGAGAGAGATCCAGAGCTCTGCACGGTTAATTGAACAGGAGTTTGGTTAAACATAAAGGCAAACGGAGCATAAAGTCGTACAAGGACACTTACAAGCAGCGGCAAAAGGCCAAGGAATCACAGCCCTTACCTATGAGTGGGAGTTCATCCATGGTAATGCCCTGAGATTTGAGGTGCTTCTTGATACAGGCCAGCCGCTGCACGTTGGGTCCCCAGCGCCTGCCTAGCTTGTGTATGTGCTGAATCTGTGTCACAAACCGCATTTCATCATTTAGCTTGCACTCAGGTCTCCAGTCTGAAGGAGGAATCACCCTGCACATCCCATACTTCTCTACCTGAGCTCGGACTGACTCAATGTATATCAGTGGGTCATGAAATTCCTTGGTGGAGGGCGTAAGGATGGGAATCTCCCCCAGCATCCCCCACCCAGACTTACTACTGCCCTTTTCGTGCTTTCCCATTGAGTCTTGTGGCTTGTGCAAGGACTCCGCTTGAGAGGTAGAACGATTTTCACAGGAGGCATTTTCAGTTTTGCCATGTGCTTGTTTCCCTGGCGTACTCTTTCCAGCAGTGGCTCTTTTAGGCCTATTTCTTTCCAAACTCTTCTCTGGCACTTCCTTTCTAAGGTGTCCATTCAGCAAAGGCTTTTCTACTGCTGCCTTTTTGCTGGCAGCTTCTGCCAAGTTGACGGCCCCTTTCATTCTCTTGGTGGGCGACTGTATTTTGTCTATGTGATTCGTCTCTTCCAGCCTCCTCTTCGAATTGCGCAGCCCCTCCCTTAACTGTCTCCCCACCTCCTTAGTGCATGTCTTTTGGTTCAACTTGCCATTGACTTTTACACCATTAACAGCGGTATTGTTAGACTTGGATGCTCCAAGGGATAGCACCTGTTTGCGGGTTTTTGCATTGCTACTTTCTATTTTCCCTGAGATTGTGTGGTTGACAGGTGAACTGGGTTTGTGGTGATTTAGTTTGGTTTCCTTGACCAGTTCTTTCTTGGCTTTGGTGTATGTGACAGTTCCCTTTGTCACTGTTGCAGTGTACTTCACAGTTTTGGACGGTGAAGGTCTGACTTCTCTCATCTTTTTGGCACTGGCTGCATTTGCACTCGGAGATGACATTCGAGTGACCCCGTTGACTTTAGAAACCTGAAATGCCAGAGGTGTTGCAGGAGGAGCAGAGGGAAGGAAACAGAAAACAGAAAAGCAAATTAATAATGTGACCACTCAGCGCCAATGTCCCATCTGCTGGACAACCATATTCTGCAGTCCTGACTCCTGGCCCCGTCATACAATCTTCATATAATGGTTTGCACACAGGCAAGAGAAGGGACTAGGCATTTATAATAATCAAATAAAATAGAAATTTGTTTGTGTGTTGTTGTTGTTTTTAATTTACCAGAAAGCCCCTAGTCTTGCTTTCAAAGGGTACAAAGCCTCTGGCATTTGGGAGGCTGAGGTCCCTTGTCTGCACTACCCCCTTCCTTGTCTATCAGAAAGCTATTATAGTATTACAAACCACAGATAGTCTGACGTACAAACTAATACCTTCATTACCTTTTTTTCTGGCCCTCAAGACTCTCTCTCTGTCCCATCCAACTCCCTTTAAGTGCACACACATTTCACATCTTCTTAGCAGACAAAGTAGGCAGCATATATTATCTTTTCTAACTGGAATCTGCACATTTTGCAGAAAACACACACTGAGATTCAAATCAATTTACCATCTATTCATGCATACATATAAAAAGAGATGTGGAACACATTATGCATCCAGCAGATCAGCATGGTCATGAAGGATCCAGTCTGTCATACATATTAAATCTTGTTGCTGAAGTCAATAATTTGAAATAAAAAAATTTATACAGTAGTCCAATGTATTTTTTAAAAAAGTTTGGTATCTGGGCAATTTTGCCGACACATATTCTGTTAGATCATATACGCAGCTTAGAATTGCTGGACTCTGCCGCTTTCTGTTAGACATTTAAATCCAGTTATGAGACTAGAATTTGTACTTTAACTACAAGGTGTGTTAAGGACCAAAAGCAACCCTCAGCTACAAAGGGAATTGAGACAGCTCAGCACTGCCAAAGCTAAACCCCACTACTTAAACAACAAAGTTCAAGTTCAAACCTCAAATAAATTTCAGCATTTACAAGACTTGAAACATTGACTTCTCACCTCCTTAAATGACTGTGAGTGCAGAAAAACACACCCAAAAATCAGGAACATTGATAAAAGTGTTCAAAGTGAAAGCATACAGTACAATACCCCTTATCAGCACTCAGGTGAGTAACACCATTTCCTGCAGAGTTGTAATACTTTCTCCTGTGGGATTTTGAAATCCTTGCCAAATCAGTAAGCATGGCAGCTTCTCTCAAATAAATGCAGTTAGTGCAGTCACTTACATAATGCTATAATTATAATATACAACCATCATAGGGATGATATAAAATAGGGATCAAATAAGAGACTGAAAATACAGTGCTATGGTCTTGCATGCAGGGACCTGCAGAAGAGGAATTGGAACCTGGAGATTCTGCATACACACACATACACTTGTGTGCTTGTGAGTGGGTTTATGCACATCTTCTCCTTTGTACTCCACAAGCTGCAGCATGAGTAATGCTCTTTTAAAAACCATCCATATTCCTGTCCTTCCTGTGCTTGCAAGGTAGAAATGCTTAAGGAAAATCCAGTTAACTGATGACATGAGTTTTTACCTTGAGCTTTTCAAAGATGTATGAGGTATCATCTGGAAAGCAAACAATTGCAAACAGAAATGCATTTACCCTTTTCCCTTGAAATTTAAGCAGTACTCTGTATTTGAAATGGAGGCCTGGGTATGACTTTTACAGCACTTTTCCATGCTGCAGAATAGACATGGGTAGAGAGCTGCTGAGACATTGCCTCTTGCCTGCAGCAGTCACAACAAGCGTTGAACATCCCTGGCTTTATAAATAGCCAGGAACATTGATTACAGATTTCATCTAGACTAATAGAGAAGAATTGATTGAGAACTGGAAGGGGAAGGTAATCTGGGTGACAGTGATCATGAAATGCGTTTTCAAAGCTAAGATGTGACAACAGTAGAGAAAAGACAACAGACTTAAAAAAACAAAACAAAAAAAAAGAACAAAAAATCCCCAGAAACAAAACAAAAGAAAAATCTACCTGAAAAAATCCAAACCAAAGCAATTTCCACTCAGAGGAAAGGCACAAAGCACAGGCCATTATGGCTGTTCACAAAGTTCTCTAATGACTGGAAAATTACAAAATAATCACAGTAAAAAGTGGTAACACAATTATGTGACTAAGGGCAACTATATAGCAAAAGAAAAATCACATACTAAAATCAGAAAGGTCAAGGAGCTAAAGAAACTTCAGTTAGCAAGAGACTAAAACAGAAAAAATATAAATACCTTAAAAATACAAGATAACAAACAATGGAAGAGATAAAGCACCACACAAGGAAGGAAAACAAATAGCCTGACTAAAGTGCTCCTGCTTCTTTTGCATTAACCTTCACCAGAAGTGCCACTGACTGAATATTTATCAGGTATAGAACATAATCCATTTCAGCAGAAAAGCTAGGAAAGCAACCCCAGTAAGCTAGAAGGTACCTGGATGATACAGGGCATGGCTCCTGGAAATAAGCTGGGGGCAGACAGAGAGTCTACCTAATTTCAAACCCTAAAATAATTTTGGAACAAATCATCAAACAGTTAATTTGCAAACACACAAATTATAATAAAATGATATTAAAAACAAAACAACAAAATCTACCCACGGTTTTGCTAAAATAGCAAATCGGGCAAATTTAATCATCTTCTGACAGACACCTGACTGAGCAGGTAAAGAAGCACCTCCACTTCAGTAGGATTCCAGTCACTGTCCCCTTGGACATTTCATGAAACAAACTCCTGAGACACATCCCAGACATAATTACTCCCAAGTGGCTTCACTAAAAGGACTAAATAAAGTCATCCTCAAGAAAAGTTTTCATTGTTATAGTTCACTATTGTCCTGGAAGGACATTTCACATGTCATTCTGCAGGGACTTGGCTTAGCCTTGGTTCTACCACGTATTTTCATTATTGTAAAATTTGACAGTGAAACACACCTGGAAGGGACTGTAATCACTCAAAGGTCAAGATCAAAGGCACTCTTGAAGAACCTATTTCAGAAAATTTCTACAGTAAGAGGAAGGGCTATTTTTAGGAAGCACAAATTATATACATGTAAGGGGAAAATAGCATTTGGGGACCACAGTGAGCTGCAAAATGCAATGCCAATAGAAAGAACACAAATCCGTTTCTGAGACCTATTATTAAGGATGTCGAAAAAAAAGGGTAGGAGCATAGGCTTTTCCAAGAAGAGCTGGACCCAGCACTGGGGCCACACTGTGAGAAAAATGTAGATGGAGGAGCAATTCTAAAAGAACACAAAGTGCTCAGGTATTTGGAAAATAATACTGTTGCTAAAAAGCCAAGGGAGCTGGTCTTAATTACTCTGAAAGAGATCACTATGGGACAACTCTGTAACAGTCTTCTGATGCAGAAGGAGCTCCTCTGAAAAGAGACAGTAAATGCTCTTTCCCTGTTCACTGGGAAAAATGGAAGGAAAAAACCCCTTTAAATGTCTGCAATGATCTGAGGCACAACTAGGAAAACCTGCTCATTAGTAGAAAAGGAAAACACTGGAAGAAGCTGTCAATGGACATTGTGGAGCCTCCTCTACAGGAGGTTTTTGGGTTTCAGGAGGCTATAGCGGTATTACTGTGCTGTCAGGTATAATCAAAACAAAACTTCAGTGTGAGCAGTCAGGCTGCATGGAGGCCCCTTGTCACTCCAGCCTCACAATAACTTTTTCTGAGGAAGTTGTGACCAGAAGTCTGAAGGGCCACCCGGAGCACTCCTTCAGGACAGGACACGGGAAAGTGCTCATGGAAAAAGGTAATATCCTCACAGCTTCTCCTATTCAAAGGAAAACATGTCATCAGCACCATCAGCTTTAAGATAGAACCTCCAATCCTAGATGGTAAGCACAATATTTTGAATTTTTATTCAAACTCATCATGGAGTCCAACCATTAACCCAACACTGCCAAGTCCACCGCTAAATCATGTCCATAAGTGCCACACCAATAGGTCTTTTAAATACCTCCAGGGGTGGTGACTCAACCACTTCCCTCAGCAGCCTGTTCTAATACCTGACCCGCCCTACTCAGCAAAGAAATTTTTCCTAATACCTACTCTAAACCTACCCTACTGCAACTTGAGGCCATTTTCTCTGGTCCTGTTAATTGTTATCCAGAGGAAGAGGCTGACTCGCACCTGGCTACACCCTCCTTTCAGGCAGTTGTAGAGACCCATAAAGTCTCCCCTGAGCCTCCTTTACTCCAGGCTAAACACCCCCAGCTCCCTCAGCTGCTCCTCATCAGACTTGCGTTCCAGATCCTTCCGCAACTCCATTGCCCTTCTCTGGACACACTCCAGCCCCTCAATGTGTTCCTTGGGCTGAGGGTCACAAAACTGAACCCAGTATTTGATACATGTGGCCTCACCAGTGGTGAGTACAGGGGGACAGTCACTGCCTTGGTCCTGCTGGCCACACTATTGCTGATACAGGCCAGGGTGCCACTGGCCTTTTGGCCATCTGGGCACACACAGGCTCTTGTTCAGCTAGGTGTTGACCAGCAACCCCACGTTCTTTATTGCTGGGCAGGTTTCCTGCCTCTCCAGATCCCTCTGTAGAGACTTTCTGCCCTCAGGAGATCAGTGCTCCTGCCCAGCTTGGTGTTGTCTGTGAGGTGACTGAGGGTGCACTCAATCCCCTTGTCCAGGTCATTGATGAAGATGTTAAACAGGGCTGGCCCCAACACTGAGCCCTGGGGAACACCACTTGTGACCAGCTGCCAAGGGGATGTAACTCCATGCACCGCCATTCTCTGGGCCCAGCCATCCAGCCAGTTTTCTACCCAGCAAACAGTGCACCCATCCAAGCCATGAGCAGCCTGTTTGTCCAGCAACAAGTGTGGGAGATGGTGTCAAAGGCTCTACTGAAGTCCAGGGGGATGACATCCACAGCCTTTCATTCCTCCACTAGGTGTGTCACCTGGTAGTAATAAAGTGATTGACATTAGCCTTACATGATCCAAAGTCTAGAGCCAAAGGTGAAGCTAGGGATATGAATAATCTTATCTTTGCTTTCAGCTATGTTCGCAGGTTTGCTGACATATACTTGTCTTCAGACCACTCTTTTCTCTCCTTTACTGAACACTTGCCCTGCATTAAAACATGGTATGATAGATTTTAAAATTTGTTGTCTTTAAAAAAAAAAAGGGACCAGCACAGTCTTGTAGCAATTGGTTTGTTAGATTTGAACTGGTCTCCATACACACCTCCGCATAGCACCTAGGATTCAGCCTCGAAAACCATATACAAAAAAAATAAACAACCTGCTAGATAGCAACCACAGTGATAAGAGCAACATTAGCAACACTGACAACAGTTTTGGTCCCAAAAAAATCCAAGTTATGCAACTGATCTTGAATTCATTCATAAAAATAGTTCTGTGCTGATAAGAGTTGTGCAGAGGTAAATTACCATATTAGGCCAAGAGAGGGCCCCATTGAACTACATTTCCTTTGCTCACAACACTTTAAAGTAGGAAGACTTTGGAAGATGGCAAAGGAGAAAGCAAAGAAATAAGGAACCTGTGTTAAGTGCAAGGGCACACCAGAAGAAGAAAGACAGAAAAACAGAAAGAGAGTGGAAAAAAAAGAAAATCTCTGGTAATTTCTAGTGTTCTGCCTTTATTTTCTGTAAGACTTAACAAAACAAATACACACAAATGAACCACGCAAATGCAGTGATCAAGGAGCAAAAATATACTGAAAGGAGGAGGAACATATGGCTGGCACCCTGGGAAAAAAATCTCCTTTTGGAAAATACTGAAAAAGTCAAAGACTCAGGATAACAGGAAATTTAGCAATGTTCCATAACTGGTAAGTCTAGGGTTTTGTACAAAGCTAAGGCTTTCTGTCAGGCAAAATATATAATCCACCTTTAATTGGTTAGAGTCACGTTTTCATTAAAATTTGTAAGAAAGTACTTCCACTACTGTGGGTTGCAGAAGACAATTTAGGTGCCTAACCATTTTTAAGGAAGAAAAAATTAAAAAGAAAGCTCACATCATCTTGACTTAAACTCCCTCTTATTTTCTGAAGCCTGGGGACCACCCTTGGTGAGGTGTCCACGTGGTGTGACTGCTGGTTGTACTGCACGGCTTTAAATTTTTCTCCATTGTGTGTCACACAACCAAAAACATTTAATACTCTATGAAGCAAAACCACTTGGATTGTGGACAAAATTGTTTTACATTTGTCTTTTTCCTTTCAGAACTACCTTCAGAAGTGGCAGCAGTTGACTTTCATGAAAGTTTTAATCAATCAAACTCTGATGATACTTTAAAGCATTGCACACAAGTTTTCCAGTAACTTAAAAGAATTACGTGCATCCTTACATTTTGGGAAGCTTGTTCAACACAATGAGCTCGTGACAGAGCATGTCACAGCAAGGACCATAAGATACTGGTAATCACAAAAAAGAAATCCAAAAGGATGCAAAAGAAGGCAAACATTCACACTGATGCCTAGATAAGGGCAAATTGCCATGCTGGAATAAAGAACTGAAGTTTTACAGAGGTATAGACAAAATAAACCGTAAATAGCCTTCAGGATCTCAAATTTGATTTAGAAAGTAACACAAATTCAATGGAGGCATTTCAGGAGAAGTGAAACCACCACTGAAACAAACTGCATTAAAGATTTTCTCAGTAAGGGCATCACTGCTTTTCTTTTTGCCATTTTTAATTTCCAAGCCTGTGATTCAGAGGTGTCATTTAAAGGCCTTGACAGCCCCCTACAAGATGGAAATTCCAGCTCCACTGAAGACCAGGGCAGCCTACTTGGAAGAAAAACCTTTAGATGTCAGCAAGTAAAGGCTGTCTCTAATTAGCCCATTGAGAATTAATCACTGCAAAACAACCAACTAACAACAACCAAACAAAAAACCTAAAACAAAAACCCCAAAGCCCGCCCCCACTCCCCCCAGAAAAACCAAAACAACCAAACCAATATTCTTCCCCTCCTCTTCCCCTCCCTCCAAAAAAAAAAAAAAACAACCCCAAAACCCCAAACCTAAACCTCCCAAAAGGCCTAAGTGCAGCAAGCTTTCTGTACTGCACTGTCCTGGTGCAGGTACTCTGCTAACTCAGCCCCAGACTGATAAAGGACAATCACAAGCACTGAAAGACTGGTCTGCTGAACTTTCACACCCAAATTCAAGTTAGATTGAAACAAATCTCTGGCTGAATTTTTTTGCTAGCTTTCAACCAAGTAACATGGAACTCTGAAAATTTCTCCCACCATGTACCTCCACTGTGAAGGAGGCAATATTTTGGATCATCTTCTTTATGTATCAGGCATTTTTTCCCAGGCTCCGAGGTTTGTGCTGCCCATGTGCAGACCAAGGCATGTGAGTGCAATGTCAGGTTCTCTACAGCACGTGAGTGCAATCTCAGGTTCTCCACAGCACCAGTGAGCCCCCGAGATAAGCCATGCAGAACAGCTCCTTCTTCCACATGCTGCCAGCCTTGGCACGGAGTGCCATTCAGAAAGGTTTCATAAATAGCAATGTGAACTTTACTCTTTCACATGAATATACCAGATAATAAAAATACAGGATTATAAAGCACACTTTATCATCCTGACTTCCCATGTATATATACATCTTTCTTTTTCCTTTTTTTTCTGTCACTGAAAATTAACTCCCTGCTGTTTCAGAGCATGCTTTTAAGGATTGCCACATTCAATCTACACTAAGCAGTGGAAGATGGAGCTTAGAACCTTAAAAGCTGGTGTTTCCCGTGTGTCCACAGCAGAGTACAACGCATTACCTGTTTTCTTAAGTCCTGAGCCGATCTATGTAGAGTGTGGTGGTTGTTAGCTGTGAGCCCTTTCGTAGAGGAGCCAGTGTTTGTAGTAGGATGGTGATTAGCAGCAGCCTGGTCTTTTCGACTCTCAGCCTTATGTTCGCTGTTCCTCTCCTTCCCTGGGGTGGCCTCTTTGCTTTTGTGTTTCTGAGCAGGTTCTTTCTCCTTCGATGATTTGCTGGACCCATTGAAAACTGAGAAGACAGACAATCAGGTTATTAAGGAAAAAAAGAAAAGAAAAAGTATGCAAGACCAAACACTTCATTAGAAACATCACAATTTTCTGTGCTCTGAGTGTTGGATATTTAGTGAATGCCTTCTTACATCTAAAGTTAAATCAATATAGAAATAGAAGCACTATTTTGCATATTTCTTGAAATGAACAGATTTACTGAAGTATTTCGTCTGCTTGTTAGCATACATTATCTTCAATATCCAAATTAAAACATACAAGGTATATTACTGTTTTGACTGACCTAAATTTAGAATTATGAATTTGATTTTTATTTATGACAGTTTTAATTATCTTTTTTTGCTCTTGCAGTTAGGGAATTCTGAATATAACCTAAACAGAAAAAAGATTTATTTTTATACCAATGTAGAAGAAAGGAAACGTTCCATGAAAAAGCATGTTTTGTTTTCATCAATACCCAAACTGCTGAATCAAACTGACAGCAGTCTGCCTATAGCAGACAAGCTGCAAATAGGAAAAGGTATTTCTGCAAAGAAAGGAAAGCACTAAAACCATTTTGGAACATGTGACATGAAGTAAGGCTGGGACCTATGCTGAGCACTGTAGCCTTTAGATGAAGTGAAGGGGTAAGAAAGCATGGAAAAGAATTTGTACAATAAGTATTATGCGAATGTATACAAGCAAGTTTTGTTCCTGTCTCTCTGCTGAATTTATTTAAGAATAGTCACTGCTCTTCTGTTGTCAGGGAACATGAAAAGCTGAAGCTAAAACAAAACAAAACAAATCACATCACATTTGTCTGTTTGTTAATCAAAAATGTGCTGAATTCATGTCAGTTATGCCCCTCTTCAGTGGAGAACTTTACAGAGGTCCACAAGGCTTATGATGCAACATCCACAATGACAAGTGTCCTCCTGCCTTTTACTCTTGATTTCTACATATCTTTTTTTGACATGGTTTAGGAACAGATGTAAACAAGAAACTTCATAAATACTTAATAGCACAACTATGTAAAAATCTTATTTATTACACACAGCATATACCATCTGTTTGGGAATAGTAACTAAATGCATGAAGTTACTGTTTTCTTGTGAAATTAAAGCCTTCTTTTATCACTAAAGGTGATATTCCTACAACACATGTCTTCTTATCTAAGTTGTGAAGCTTAGCTGTCTCTACAGATGTCCTGCAGTATTACAGTAGGACCAGCAGTAAGAGTAGTAATGAAAACCCAACAATTCTGCTGGAGAGAAGAGGGGCAGCTAAGCTGCTTTTCAGTAGACCCTACCTCTAAACATTCCCAAGCAGCTATCCAGCTTCCTGCAGCACCTCCAAGAGCCGGAACCCCAGCAAACTATTGACAAATTTGATTTTCAGGTCACTTATTGTATTTTCGGGTCACTTATCATATTCAGTCAGTCATAAGTGTTGAAGCACCTTATGTAAAAAAGAAAAATCTGCAATTGCTTTTCCTCCTGTTTTTCTTCCCATTTGCATAAATGGAGTAAGAATGAGAGAAAAGCTGTCAGCAGTGGAGTCACCACAAATTTTCCTGTGGTTCTGTCACTCCTGAGCTCAGGAGCAACGGGTGCTGCCCCAGCCAGCCAAGGACTTCTCAGTGATTTCAGCAAAAATCGCATAACTCTTTGTGTCTCATTTCCAGTGATGGAACTGATAATAATTGCCAGCCTCTCTCAGGAAGTTCATGACAATACATTTATCCTCCTTTGTAAGGCGTTCTCACATCAGATGGAAGGCACTACAGATGCACAAAGCACGACTGTTTATTTTTAATAAGACACAGCACAACTAACCAATGGCAGCTTTGTTAATATGTATTTTATCATTTCGAGTGATATCTTCCTTTGAAGGGAACAAATTGTATATACTGATCTGCTCCTATGGCAACATTCAAGTCAGAGATTAATTTTCTATAATCAGTTGCCACTTTAAAAACCAAAGATTACTAAAACAGAAAACACAGCCAAAAAGCCAAGTTGTGCACTTCTCTGGTTCACCACAAAAAAAAAAAAAAAAA